>JASAND010028178.1:0-32277 GCA_030248195.1 Trissonchulus latispiculum | reverse complement strand
TGAAATAATACATTAATATATAAAACGTACCATCATTTTTACGCTTCCGTTTACTATCGTTTGGCTTTCCCATAATTGTGACAAATCGATGAAGAATTTAATAAACTAAAATAAGTAGAAAAATAATATTAATTAACATTGATATGTTAAAAGTGTACATATATAAACATTTAGACAGAAACAGTACATACATACAGTCTATATGAGTAAGTGCATGCGACCGTAACCAGACCATATCCACACACTGCGCGGCTCATCAGTGGTTCAGTGTGGAACACAGTTTTTTAGAAACGTTTTAAGATAAACATAAAAATAAGTGAAAAGGGTTTCGCCGCTGGTCGCCTCAGGAGGTGAAGTTAAACATTTATAGATAGTGCTAAACGTATATTTTTATCCAATTTGACTTGTAAGCTGTAACCATCCGTCTAAAGGGGTGAAACTGAATTGTCGAGTTTTGGAAAGTTTTTCTACTGTTTTTAGGAAAAAGTGTCTTAGCTTTCGGTTACTATATTGTTTATTCCTAAGTGTTTTTACTAATTGTGCACTTTGTACAATGAAGTCTGTTTCGTAATAGCTTAACTTAGAAATTCTACTTAGTTCGTTGGCATATACCTTGTAACAAGTTAGTTGAGAGAAATTTCCGTCTATTTCCGGGTAATTAATTGCTTTAAAAGGGAAATCGTCTTTTTTATTATAAATTCTATGGGTAAACTTATCATTGAATACTTTAATTCTTAAGTCTAACACTTCCGCTACATAGGGACACTCATTCACTAAATTTAATTCTAATCCTGGGGGATATATATTTTTATGTTCTGTTTTGATTATTCCGTTGTCATTAAGCGTTGTTATGTCATCTATATATCTAAATATATTTTGTAAAAGTTCCAATTTTTCTGTGTCCATTTTTTGGGTTAGTGTTTTAATGTACTTGAACTCATACCAAAACAAAACTAAGTTAGCCATGAAAGGTCCGCAGCTAGTGCCCATAGGTATACCAATTTTTTGTCTAAAAACTTTATTTCCCATTTTAAAAAACGTGTTAGAAATTAACCAGTTAACCAGTTTGCAAAAGTCTTCGCAATTTAATGCAAATTTAGAATTAGTATTATTTACAAAATGGGCTGACTTTTCCAACATAATAACCTTGCGATTAGAAGATCCAAATGCCAATTTAGCTGCACCTTCCACTGCTTCCATGATATGAGTGTGTCTTAGGTTTGTATATAACTGTGTGAAATCGTAGGTATATACGTTTCTAGCCGCGTTCTTATCTGATATTTGTTTTAACCTGTCTAATATGGGTTGGTTATTATCTATAATCCAATAAGGAGAACATCCACCGTTAAACTTAGCTATGACTTCACTGTATTTTTTAAGTCTTTTAAGTATAACCTTGAAAACTTGGCCTATCCTAATAGAGACTTGATTAGTAACTGCCTTAGTACTAGATATAATAGATCTAAATTTGACTGGGTTTTTATGAAATTTAGGAATAAGTTGTATATAAGGTAAGTTAAGATCATTATTATCTACTGGAAAACCAAATTGCTGTGACTGTTGCTTTAAGTTATCAATTATTTTCTGTATGGGTTTATCACAGAGTTCATACGTATCTGAAGTATTGTGATTTTCCAGACCAACTTCTTTTATAATAGATTGAAGATAAAATTTTTTACATATAAATGCATAGTTTTGAGATGCTTTGTCTACCCTAGTTATAATGTATTTACGTTGTAAGTCTATTAATTCTTCCTCAGAATACTGTATGTTTTCAC
Organism: Trissonchulus latispiculum; assembly: GCA_030248195.1. NCBI lineage: Eukaryota > Metazoa > Nematoda > Enoplea > Enoplida > Ironidae > Trissonchulus > Trissonchulus latispiculum. The sequence goes on along the minus strand of JASAND010028178.1, from coordinate 30,499 downwards.
AGTTGTTAGGGACGTATGACCTTATTTTATCTATAGTTTTATCTAATTGATCTAGAACTTTGTGTATCCATAAATTAAACTCATCTATGTTATCTTTGTATTTAGAACTAATATATTTATATATAGAAATACTAAGAGTTTTATTTATTTCCTCCCAATTAATAGGTTTAGGAGGCCTGTATTTGGTACCTTTCTCAAAGAGACACCTTAAATTTTTGTCCTTAATTATACCGAGATCACCTGTTATAACATGTTGGTGATTATCATCTTTAAAAGGGGATGTATGACAGTCACATTCTATGTTGTCATTTATATTTATTTTATTTATGAATTGCTTATAGTTAAACACGCTCATAGAAAAAGGCTTATCGTATGAAAATATTACCATTGGATTTTTATCCAAGGGTTTTCCAACTGCAGGCCAAGCTTTGGAAACGTCTACGTGGTTAAATATGCTATTAAGGTTCAAGTAATTAATACCTGGGTTAACAAAATTTACAAACATTTTAGATCTAACATTTTTAGTTTTTGGTTTTGGTTTATGACTACATGTTTTGTAGATTATTAAATCCTTTATTATCTCATCTATTTCTGTTTTATTTCTATCAATTATGTGCAACCATAAAGATTTAGTATCCTTTTTATTAAGACTCATAATTTTATTAATTATATTTATTCGTAAGTTTTTTGGATCCTTAGCATTGGACAAGTGCAAATTAGCTACATATTTGTTTGCATTAAAGAGACATTTATTTTTAGATTTAATGCAGCGTTTCTTTCCCCTTTTATTTCCTTTTTTATCTTTCTTCTGAAAATTATAAAATACGGCATTATCATAGTCTTGTCCCGATAAAACTTCATTCAAGCCATAGGGATATTTTGTCTTAAGTTTACAAATCCAATATTTCTCTCTTTCTAATCTATTTAGTCTATTAGTTTCTTTATCCCCAGTATCACTAAGTCTTTCTAGAATCTGAACCTTAAAAGTCTTACATATACGGTTGTTAAAATGCTGCATTAGGTATTTACAACCGTGTTTATTATTACATATTGACCGTCGATGTTGTCCTATTCTGTTTCTAATAGTTTGCGACGTCTCACCTACATAACCGATATTGCATCCTTCGCATTTAATAAAATATACTACGTTATTAGTAGAGCAAGTGAGTCCTGTAGTAGGGTTGTCATCTATCATATTATATTCTCTATGTCCGTATATTTCTTGTATCTTAGTACTATCGTTAATAATAGGGCAAAGTTTACAAGTCTTATGCCCACATTTATGAAATTTAGATGTAACGCCTGACCGAGGTTGGGTTGAGAGGTCCGAGGTCGAATCCGGAAGTCCAGTGGTGGGCCTTATATTCTGCTCCCCCGCTACAGAGGCCCTGGAGCCATTTTTCTTAAGTTGTGCTGCCATATTGAAGGTTAGAGGTGCGTGTGAACCCCACACGCAAGGGTCCTTGTGGTCAATTCCAATCCGTGGTCTGAAGGGTATGGTCAGGCGATACTAGTTAACTAATAATTTATGAGATCTATTATGTAATAGCGGATAAAATACCAAAATTCAAATTTAATTTATAGGAAGTCATAAGTCGATTCAAATCATAAGTTTTATTTAATTATGCAAGTATTTAACAAATAACAAACTTGCAATTAATACATACTATCTTTCTAGAATTGTTACTGTTTCTGATAGGGGGGGATTAACTTCTTATACATTTCCGGAACATTGTATACACCAAAAATAACCGATCTGTGATCCTTTTTATCAATTTTAATTTTCGGGTCTATAAATCTAGTATCTATCTTTACCTCAGCCTTATCAGCCATTTTATTATCCACGATTGCTTTCTTCATCTTAGAAAGCCAGCCGATCTGCTGACTCTTTTGAGTCTCAAACTGACGGGTAATACGGATTTCCGGACAGTCCGGGTTCTCTTTCATACGATCCTGGTTAATGCCAGCCAAATTGGAGCCAAAATGCATAATTTTATTGACAAGTCTCTTTTTCGTCACCGCCACAATGACGGCCGGTGGTGCCCGGACCGCCGATTGAGGCCTGGACTGTTCTGCGGCAATTTGTTTGGCCGTTCTGGCCAGTCGATGGCAGTCACTAATATCCCGGTCAAAGTCTATAGTCCCGGATCCGGCGACAGTATTCAGCAAATTCACGACCGTATCCGCCAGTGTCTCCCGAGACTCGTTTTCAGGTTTCTCGATGCCGTAGATTATCAGGTTGAAGGATTTGCTACGATCCTCCAACATTCGCTGACGGACATTGATTTTACCGACTTCGGACTTGAGCTCCTTAAGAGAGCTAGACAAATCCTTGCCCTGGCTCAGAACCTCCTTGTGAACCATTCTCGCAATTTTCTGGTCCATGTCAGATCCACTATCCGCCCGATCGTCAGACCGGGACGACGGTCCTGCCGAATCTAAATAATGAACAAATAATCATAAATAATAATGAATGTCAATCCCAATTATATAAGAAACAGTAGACTGTAGTACGTTATCTGACAAGTCAGAAAACGTAAAACTGTAGTACGATCTCTGTGTCACAGAGAACGTAGAAGACTGTAGTACGTTCATCGGGGTTAACCAATGAACGTAAAGACTGTAGTACGATAAGTGGCATGCCACTAATCGTAGGGTGGTGCATTGAACAGGCGTATACTCCATTACGAATAAACAAAACGTATGCTAGCCTATATTAAACAAAACAATGAAACACATAGTCTGCATTGAGCCTAATTGCAAAAACACAAAAAAAAAAAAAAATTTTTAAAAAAATTCATAAAATAAAGAAATCGTTTCAGTAGGCGAAGTGTTTTTCAGAAATTTGAATTTGTCCAATCTTATTTTTGACATTTAATGAATTAATCTTTTTAAACATTTCCATTATGAATTCTATTGCAATTTACAAAATTTTCTCAACTTCTGGGGGCTCCGCCCCCCAGACCCCCCGCGTGGCTTCTTTCGAAATGTTACACAAGTGCAGTTGGCATAACTTTGGCTTGAATGATCCGAAAATAACATTGTAGCAAGAAAATAACGTCGAAATGTATTTTATTTTATATTACAGTTGAAAAACGACACTTTTAAATTTTACACAGCTTCAAACAAAAATACACAGTGAAATTTAAATTTACACAAGATTTACACAGGTCCGATTTTGAAAAAAAAACCTGATTTTAGGATGTTGGAAGAAATTTTGAATACCAGAATTATGGTAAAGAATGCCATGAAACGCTGCGGTCCCACGGATAAGGCTTTGCGTAAAATTCTTGACGCCAGGCAGCTGGCACTGAAGCTGATTGCCAACGTCACCTATGGCTATACTTCAGCCAATTTTTCTGGGCGAATGCCTTTAGTTGAGGTTGGTATTTGTTTTTAAGATCAACGTAGTGTCTGCTCTGTATGAGAGCAAACTTATTGTGTGTAAAATTTGAAGCCAGTCAAAATACAGTATGTTAATTTTTTCTGCTTAACATTTTCAAGTAATTGGTCCTATCTGGCTTGTTTAATTAGTAAATAAAAAGTTGTAAAAGTTAAAATTTTAGGTTTTGTTTGAGCGAAATAAATTTTCCATATTTTGCTAGGTGGCTGACAGCATTGTTCATAAAGGGCGAGAAACGCTTGAACGGGCCATAAAATTGGTTAACAATAACAGAGAGTGGAATGGTCGCGTTGTGTACGGTGATACTGATAGGTACGTTGGCTGGAAGCAGTTGCTTTTTGTGTCACTGTTGTAAATTGTTGTCACATTGGTTGTAAAGATGTGAGAATTATAACATCGACGAAATAAATTTCTCTTCGTGTTTACATAATAGCACAACAACAACAGCTTATGTTTAGAATTACTAGTATATCATGTTTATTGTGAAACCAGTAGCCTTCTTTATCTTGAACTTGCTTATCAACAGCCCAAACAACAATCTACCACAACAATCAAGTATGCTACACCTATTATGGCTACTTTCTTCTTCTATTTTAGATGTTTAGTTGCTGTGTGGTAGCAGCAACAGTAGGAAAAGATGGAAACACTTTGTTGGCTCCCGCAATTATATTCGGCTTTTATTAGAAATTCTATTCTAGCTTAGTATTTGTATTCTTGGTGTTGTGTTTCAGCTTGTTCGTGCAGTTGCGGAATCGCAGCAAGGCTGAAGCTTTTCGAATTGGCAATGAAATTGCTAAAGCTGTCACTGCCTTGAATCCGAAACCTGTGAAACTAAAATTTGAAAAGGTCAGTATATGATATAAGGTTAAGCCTCTTTGTTAGTGCAAAGTTGACTATAAATAGTTTTCTTAGTTTTACACTCAGTTTAGTCACTCCTCAACATGACTACATAAGTATGAAATGGAGCCATACAGGTTCGCCATAAAACTTGAAAAATTCCTATGACGAGTAATAATTATTCGAAGCCACAAAACGTTAGCGAGTACTGCTTTGGATAATTCGACAATTTACAGCTTTAACCGGGGTGATAATTTTTGTGTGCTAACGGCTAAAGGATAGCCAGCCAGTCGGTTCATAATTAACTTCTGTTAAAGCAATTTTTTAGAACTACTGTACTTTACGTGGGCTTGGAAAGTACGTATGTAGCAAACTCGGCTCTAGCCCCAGTTCGTCTGGCCACTGGAGACGCGTCTGCATCTATTCTGAACTTTTAAAACTAAGGCACTTCTAATGAAAGAGTTCCATGGTTCTGTTTAGGAAAATATATAGTTCCTTGTACCATTAGCTATCGATTAATACCAGATTTAGCTATATTTTTGGAAACTTCAAAAACTGACTTTCTCATCCATAAAAGTTCAAAGGCACCGACACATCAGAACAGCTCAACATCGAAGACATTCTTTTCAATAGGTAATACGCAGATGGAGGCAACAACTCGGCCAAATTTCGTGGCTTTCGTTTTGATTATCTAACCAACTTATCTATCTAACCATGGCATTGCTATAGATTGTGCTTAGGATTAGCAAACTAGCTTTGTTCCTACTGAAGGAAATGCTTTAATTCTTTTGATTTTCTCTCTTTACTTTTTAGGTTTTCTATCCTTGCGTTTTGCAAACCAAGAAGCGCTATGTAGGCTATGCCTATGAGAGTCTGGAGCAGGCTGAACCGATTTTTGATGCCAAAGGAATTGAAACCGTGCGTCGAGATAACTGTCCAATAGTGGGAAAGGTCTGTTGTTTCGGTTTGGTTTGTATGTTCTGCTTGTGGGCTTCCCAAGAAAGTCTGCTGGCTCCTTGACTAATTTCTCGGATTAGATCGTATTTTATTTGTTAGTTTCAAGTTTGTTAGAAGACCAGTTTTTTCGATGTCTACTGTCTGAGTTCATAAATCTATGTCGCGAAAAAAGAGGGTTGCTCTCAGCCGGGACTGTGCTATTATATAGTTTTATTATAATCTCTCTTTTAAGCCCGATTCATACCTCAGTCCGTTTGTCCGTTTTTCCGTTTGTCCGCTTGAGTTGTTGACTCATGGTTTTCCGTTTGTCCGTTTGTTTGTCCCTAAGGGATGTCCGTTTGCACTTCAACACCGCTCTAAATTTTCGGTTGTCCAGCATTGAAAATGAAGTTATGAGCAAATGAATAGAAGGTATGAATTTACCTGTCGCATATGAAAATTACTAGTCTACTAAATTGATCTTTGACTGTAATTTGAAACTTTCACACTTTCACTAGATTATTGAAGAAATACACCCCCTGTCTATGATTCCTTGAAGACAGTGAGATGTACTGCTCTTACCTATGAACTAATTTCAAAGAAAAGCAAAGCTACTAAATGCTCATAGGTTTTGTTTTTTGCACAATATGCACTCTTAGACACTCGTCATTGCAGGAGAATTTAATTACGTCAAAGCAATGAGTGAAGCTATGCAAAGGGCTCAATGGTTTTGCTAATTAATAATTTCTCATGATGGTTCGCATGACTTATCGCCTCCACAAATCAGTCTGAGTGAAACCTAATGAAAACTATGCCTAGGCAAAATTGAAGCCGGACACAATTCAGTATCTAGGAACTGACTTGAATGCATGATCGAAAACAGTTCTCTGTCCGATTAATCAGAAACCTTAACGATGGGCGTTGTTGTCTGCCGCATTGTTAGGACAGTTATTCCCCCCAGTGCTTAAGCCTCTCCTTAAGCCTTTCTGGAACTTGTAGAATTAAGTAGAAGCCAAGCGAAGTAGTCAGCAACTGACTTTATGTCAAGAAAGTAAGTCTTACATAATCGCAAGAAAGTAAGTCTTACATAATCGCAGCGATTATCACTGGACTGACCATACGGGCAACTCACGTAGAAAATTCTTTCTAATTCTTTCTAGAAAATGGAATTAAAGTAATTTCATATCTCTCTATACTGCTCCTAGTTAACGATTACAGCTATACCTACTGTTTCAATAAAAGAATATAACATGCGGAATTATCAGCTGAATACGTCAGTCTGTCCGTCTAAGATTATGCAGGTATTTGCGTTAAAGCTCCAGTTAATACTAGGAAGTTAAAACTACGCCGACACAGTGTGAGAGTGCTCCCCACACCCAATACAATAGCTATATTGAGCATCAATTAGCACTGAAGTAGCAGATTTTTATTTGGCAGGTATAAGTAGTTATGGGTCTTTAAGTGTGTAAATTTCAGCAAACTTATTCTCACCGGTGGCTACACTCAGTTAATTAGGTTTTACTTAAGACTAGGGATGCACCGGGGCCGCCACTACCGGGGCCGGGGCCTGGAAATTGGGGGTCCAAATCTTACATTTTCAAAAATTTTCTGGAAAATTTAAATTTTGCACTAATTTTTGATATACTAACGTTACTATCGTTGTTTTCATTCAAATCAGCGGGAAAACAAACGATTTATAACACTTTTTGACTTTCGAAAATTCAAAATTTTGGTCAAAAATGTCAAAAATTACAAACTTTTGCTAATTTTTGGCCCCGGTTGGTACATCAGAAGACCATCAGAAGTTGGTGTTGTGGGTCCAAAGCTCGACATAATACGTACACAAACTTCGCCTCGCCCTGATCGCTATGTGCAAGGTACGGTACCAAAATTGTCCCGAAATAGTTCTGACATATAGTGCTTTGATATCGTGTAAAATAATCTCTAGACCATTGTATTATTTTCTGTGCGATACAATAAAAGTGCGAAAAATTGGGTGTTGTAGGTCTATACGGGTGGAGGTTAACTAACGTCTAATGAGCTGTGGTTTACCAAATGAACCCAACTTTACGCCAATTAATACTCCAAGTATCTGTCTTAACTTCTGTAAAAATGACGTGATTTCGTTAATACCTGCGTTCGCAGTGCTAGATTACATTATCGGTATTGTTGCTGTTATTTGGTGCCATTTCGAAGATGTGAGTCAATTACTCCAAAGTACTGTGGCAGAATCGGCTGCAACTTTGTGCATTACAGGCCAGTGAGTGTACCAAGATATGCAGAAAGCTAGGTCACTAAACGTCGCTCTAGTGTTTAGAAATGGTAGATTGATTTCTCGAAGTATGGATAGCTATCGCTCCAAAAAGCTCTAAGACAGTTGTAAGCGCATTCTGAACGAAGGAAGCATTATATTGAAAAACGGATTTCATACTCGGAATCAGCAGGTCAAATAACCCCTATAAACACCTTTTCGGCGAAATCGGAGACAAAAAATTGTTTGATCCCATTTTTACTGCGCTTAGATAGCTTTCCAGGCCTAAAAATAAGGGTTATTTCTTAACAAAAAGTTTGCTAGCACACTAACCAGAAATCCAAAGTCCTCGAAACTTACAGACAGTTTGCCCCTATTAGAGCCTAATATTTGCTAAAATGCTGGGGTAGGCTAGGGGCTGTCAATTTTATTAGACCGAAAACGGCGCACGGTCACATCGCAACTTTTCACCAAATTTCAAACTTTGTGCTGTTACAGTTGAAGAAGGAAGCAACGCTCGAAAGCCGGAATACTTTTAATATTTAGCACTAGTAACAATTAGCATTTATGGCTGAAAGTTTCAGAATTAGTCAAACCGTGAATCCACCAGAGCTGAAAAAACCTTTTTGAAAAATCTCATTTTTCGCACCAAAATTTGTACTTTGGCGCCCTGCAAAGAACAGTGTAGGTGAGATATATTATTGCCCACCCTAAAGTTTTTTACTTTGATATGTTGGCTAACGTTGGGGGGCAAAAGCAGCTCTCTCCGACGACGTTATGCCAACCCGTTCGTAGCCTCCCCCCCCTTAAGGTGCTGGTATCGCTTTGTGTAAATTTGACCCTATAGGCTTTAATTCTTTATGAAAGTGGATGAAACTTTCCAGATATACTATTTCAGTGCTCTTCAACATTCTGGGACCAGTCCCGCATTTTTAGGTGCAAAGATAAGAAATTTTTGGTTTTTGCTATTATTCTCTCAGCACATAGTCGAGACACCGAATTGGTTGGTATGGCTGGAAAGAGGGCATTTTTGCTTTTATAATTTTTGAGCTATCTCTAGTGGTTAAGTCAGTATAAGCAAAAAACGATTTTTGTGGTCCAAAAATGGCCGTTTTCGAGAAAATCAGTTTTTGCAAAATTACTGCCAAATCGTACGGACAATTTTGGTTTATTTATACTCGATCGATACACAGTCTCGTTGCACATTTTATCAATGCCTATTAGCCGGAGTTTGTTGCTCTAAGCTAGAGATTTGGCCGAAAAACCATTTTGGCAAAACTGCGATTATTTTGCTTTGAACATCGATTTCTCAAAAACTACCCAATGGATTCGCGTAATTTTTGGCAGAATGAGAATTCGCACTATTGCGGAGGGACATTTTTCTTGGTTTGAGCTAAAACATCTCCAGTTGCAAGAAAACTCAATGCAAAGTTGCGAAATTTCGTGTCATCGCACATTTAATGGATTTTCTTGACCGTTAAGACCTGCTGAGCCAAATCCAAGAAAATGTCCCTCGGCCCACATGTCCTTTATAGGACAGGACAAGGAAAAATTTTGGCCGATTTCACAGTTTTGAGAAATCCATGTTCAAAAATGTTTGGTCTATATTCAGCCTGTCAGATGTCAGTATGTCAGAAAATTTTCGTTATTTTTTGTGGATTTTTACTAAAGTCTGACCAAAAATTCTTGGAACCGAAATGTGAGCGGCTGTCCTGAGTTATCATTTGAAGGTAACCTATACAATGTATATATTTTTCGAATCCTCAGGAACCCGAGGTTTCGAAAATCCGAAAAATTCCGAAATTCCGGATTTCATTCACGGAAAATTTAAAATTTTTAGTTTTTCGCCAAATTTTAATCGCAATCAAAATTTGGTTTACACAATCGAATAGAGCTGGTCCCGCTACACATTTTTGCTTTTAGAAGCTTTTCACGAAAATGCACCCAATTTCCGGAATTCCGGGTTTTCTAAATTACCGATTTTAAAATTTCCTCCAATACTTTTCAAGATGGGTATCATTCGAAAGCTCTTAACGAGCTGAACAACTTTTGTAATAGAACGAACTCGTGAAAATGCACTCAATTCCCGGAATTCGCGAAAACCGGAGTTTCCGGATTTTAAAACTTTCTCCAATACCCACAATGTGGGTATCATTCGAGAGCTCTTGATGAGCTGAACAAATCTTGTAATAAAACCAATGTCTGAAAATGCACCTAAATCCCGGAATTCACAAATTCGGATTTCACTGTAGCTTGGAAATTTTTCGTGAATTCCCAGAACTGGGCTCATTTCTGCAAGTTGGTTCTATTACAAGATTTGTTCAGCTCATCAAGCGCTCTCGAATGATACCCATATTGTGGGTATTGGATAAAATTTTTAAAATCCGGAAAATCCGGTTTTCTCGAATTCCGGGAATTGTGTGCATTTTCACGAGTTCGTTCATTACAAAAGTTGTTCAGCTCGATAAGGGCTTTCGAATGATACCCATCTTGAGGGTATTGGAGGAAATTTTTAAAATCCGGTAATTTAGAAAACCCGGAATTCCGGAAATTGGGTGCATTTTCGTGAAAAGCTTCTAAGAGCAAAAATGTGTAGCGGGACCAGCTCTATTCTACTGTGTGAACCAAATTTTGATTGCGATTAAAATTTGGCGAAAAACTAAAGATTTTAAATTTTCCGTGAATGAGATCCGGAATTTCGGATTTTTTCGAATTTTCGAAATCTCGGGTTCCTGAGGATTCGAAAAATATATACATTGTATAAGCTACCTTCAAATGATAACTCAGGACAGCCGCTCACATTTCGGTTCCAAGAATTTTTGGTCAGACCTTAGTTTCGTACACTCGCGAGAATCTAGAGATTATAAGCTTTAAAATGGTGTATAAAACTCTTTCCAACTCACAAAATTGCGAAAGTTATGGCGTTTCAAAAAATACCCACAAAAGCACTGCACAAAACGATACCAGCACCTTAAGCAACAAGTGTGAATCAATTCATAAAAGCAGAACAGACAAACGGAAAACGGAAATTCGAATAAACAGGCAAACAGACAAGCGGAAAATTATGAACCGGGTTTTAGGTGTAAAAAATTTACACTTACTTATTCAAATAAAAATACAATTTAGTCCAACAAATTACTTGTATTCGCTGATTTTTGTATATCTGATTCACACTAATTGCACTTGAACCAAAAAGATTCAGAAATTCAGTCTGCAGTCTGTCTATTTGGCATAGTTCATTGCAGTCTTTTCCTGTATAATGGGCTTTACTGTTTAGATTCTGGAAAAATCATTACGTCTACTGTTTGATTCGAAGGAGATTGGAACCGTTCGAAGCTATTATCAGCGTCAATTTTCCCTGATTCGTAACGGACGAGTCAGTCTGCAGGATTTCATTTTTGCCAAAGAATATCGCGGTCGATCTAGTTATAAGGAAACGGCTTCTGTTCCTGCGCTAGAAATAGCAAGGTTTGATTTGATTTCAAGCATTTTTGTAGTTTGAAATGCTTTTTAAACTTTCGTACGTCATTGTTTTATCTATTGTTTGCAATTTTTGCGCGCCTGTCGGTGGACTGCATCAAAAAAGTTAAAGAATGGCTGCGGAATATCAAAAGACAATTTCCTTGTTTTTCATGCAAAAATGCAGGACTTAGTCTTCTGCAACTAAAATGACTTTTGCAGCTATTCTGAACTTAGGTTGGTGCAGTCCAGGATATGGTGTGGTGCGGTTAGACAGATGGGTGGCGACTGTCATTGCATTGCATTGCTACGCTTTTTTATTTGATTTTTATTACAGTGTTTGCTTTATTGCTATGATTTTCAATTTAATGTTTTTTTCTATCTACCAGGGTTTTGCTGTTTGTTTTAGACACCGATCTGCCGCGGATCCTCGTGCAGAGCCGCGGGTGGGTGAGCGAGTCCCCTATGTGATTGTCTGCGGTGATCCGGGGGCCACACTCATCTCCTGTGTTCGCGAAGTCGGCGATTTTCTGGCCAACCCTTCGCTTCGACTCAACACCCAGTATTACATACTGAAACAGATTATTCCGGCGGCAAATCGTGTCTTCAGCCTGATGGGTCATGATGTGTTGCTTTGGTGAACAAGTGACTAAGTGTTTGCTTCTGTGACTTGAGAGTATTTTTGCCAGTAATTTAGCTGTAGACTTAAATTGTGAGAGGAGCTTTGTGATTCTTCGCAGTACTGTAGAAGTTTGACACTTTATGATATAATGATGGAGTTAATGCTAGAGTTGTGCCGTTAAGAAATTTTCTGGGCCTGCGCAACCGACCGGACCGGGCTTCGGGGGCCCGGAGGCCCGATTCAAGGCCCGGCGGCCCGGTGTAGGCCCGGTCGCCCCGGTGAAGGCCCGGCATACAAAAAACAGTGTCAAACAACAGTTAGTGCTATTACAAATTAGACAACTCTGGAAACTTCGATTCAACTTTCTAATGCAAAGAATTTTGAAAATTTTTGAAATTTGCAAAACAAAACTTTCACCGGGCTCAACCGCGCCTGGCCGGGCCTCCAACCCGGATCGGCCCGGTGCAGTCCCTACCCCGGCCCGAGGCCCGATTCAAGGCCCGGGCACAACTCTAATGCACACTAGTGTAGGATCGAACGGTGATATTCAGATGATATTACCTAACGGTATTACCTTACGTTATTACCTTACCTTATTACCTATCAGCATTACCTAACGCAACTGTGTTACCATTAATTCTGCCAAGTGCCTTAGCATCGACGATGTTAATGTTATCCTATTTTAGGTACAAGCAGATGAGACTGAACGTTCCTAGACCTTTCCGGTGGCAACTGTCCCGACCCTCTGATTTCAAGCGAAAGCAACAGTTTACCATCTCTCAGTTTTTCCAGACCGCTGCCTGTCCTGTTTGCCTGGAAACGTCTGCGCAAGTTGTCTGCCCGGCGTGCCAGGATCGCCCGCAGGAATTGGTGGTACATTTGCAGCAAACTATCCGGGAAACTGAGCAGAAGCTGGCAGCTGCCTATACAGTAGGCAACTTTAGTTTATTTTTTACAAGAAGTGATGTTATGGCAAAAGTGCCACCAGGGGCCAGTTTCATAAAACTTTGTCGACTCGTCGAGTCGAGTAGCTGATCTACGCTGGAAATATCGGTGACTTGTGATCCTGAAACGCGAGTACTGTTGAAAAATAGCTGCTAGTTTTCGAGTTTGACTCGAGAACTTTTCAATGTAAAAATTTTACTCGACAAATTTTTAGAAAAGCTTAATATTTCTACCGTGGAACCATTTTACATTGTCCTACTAATTACACCAACCAGAAATAAAACTCCAGTGTCTGCTGTTTAGTTTTTAATTCCAAAGAAATAACGTAATGCGAGTAAATGCTACTCGACGACTCGCGGACTCTACAACTTTTATGAAACTGGCCCCAGGCATACCTCGACCTTCATAAGGTGTCCTGTCCTCCACTTAGACACGGGAGAATAAAAATGTTAGGCTAAACAGTTTTAAATTCAGAATTTTGAATACTCAGCCGTTTTGTACAGTCCAAAACAGGCATGCAGTGATCTTTTTTTCCTGTGGTTTCACTCTTGTCTCTAGGCTCCATATGATAAGTTCAAAAAGATGGATACAGAGACTGCAAATTTTGCTCAAAAACATTTGGCTTAAGCTGCTCATATGTGTGTCGGTGCCTTTCAATTTTTGAAGTTTTCCAAATATAACTAAATTTGGTATCATTCGATAGTTAATGGTAGAAGAAAGGAATAACTTTTCCAATAAACCTGTGGGCCTAGTATGCTGTTTGTACATGCTAACGCTAGTAAAACCTTCACTGCTTTGTCTGTTAGCGTGGGGTCTGTTCATACTTACTCGTCGTCGTCGTCTTCGGTGGTCGATCAGGATGGGCAATCCTATACTCGGTGGACTGCAAGGAGGCCGCTGCTACCCAAGAAGCGAAGAACAGGCTCAGGGTCGGTGCAGAGACATGAACGGTCTGGAGACGGGCCTAGTACGGCCAGACGTTGGGTGGTCAGTGCCGGGCAATGTAGTACCAACTGAATCAACAGTATCTGGAAGGTTTGAGCCATAGCGGGTACAGTTGGGAGATGGGAATCTGGTTGGGTAGACCGACTGGCGGTAAAAGGTCAGCAGTCACGATAGGCGATTGCAGCCACGCGGAGCTGGCTGAGGAGGACTCTGTCATGCCTCCCTAAGGTGGCTTCATTTTGGGGAGGGACCGGCTCCTGCCTCCCATAGATAGCAATAGCCCGAGCAGAGTATGTACTTTCTAGGGTTTTTTTTCGGGGGGGGGCTTCCCTGGGGGGGGAAGATTTTTTGCAAAAGAGCTTTTTTGAGCCAAAAATTGGTATTTTTTGGCGTATTTTACACGTAGAAAGGCAAACCCACTGCACAGTGAGATTGAAGTTGGCTGACTAGCCACGTACCTGTTCATTGAATTATGTGAAATTTGCCACTGAAAGCAAAAGCAGAACGCCCTAAGTAACAGTATTTCATGTATTACTTGCTTTATTCTGAATATTTTAAACGTTTTCAGGTCTTATCTTGTTAATAATAAAACCAGTTTCACTTGTGTTCTTTTGGTAGAGGAAATTATGACGTTAGGCATCACTGTCTTAACTCCATTTGGGCAAAAACTACTTGTTTCTTTGTGGTAGAATGGTATGTAATGTACATAGTATCAAGAGTATAGTATCATAACAGTAAAAGGTTTTAATTTGGTTTCCTTTGTAGTAAAGGCAATACGCATCTCCACGTGATCTGGAAGGGCTAATGACTTAAGGTTTCAAGTCTTGCGGTTTTATGTCGCACCTTGATTTCGAATTCTAGTATTGGTCTTGTTTTTTAGAACATATATATGCGCTTTTGTGTGAAAATGAACGAAATTGAAGTTTTCCATTTTCGGACCAAAGCCATCCTTTTGTTTACTTTATTTTTTAATTTCTTTGTGTTTTAGATTTGTGGCACTTGCTGTGGAACTCCAGCTAAAGCTTCGTCTATTTTGTGCGAATCCGTTGACTGCCCGATCTACTTTAAACGATTGGTGTTAGCAACGGATTCGAATCAGCATGATTATATCCGTGCTTTATTGTTTGATTTGACTGACAGCTGAAGTTATCATTGAGCCTAACTATAGTTGACGTTTGTACATATTGAGACTGTTGAACCTGCAATGCTATTTTTCTGTGATATTCCACTGTGATAGTGTCAAATTATGAAATTCTCAATAAATACTTTGGATTTCAATAAAGATTAGAGGTTCGTAGATGAGTGTGTAATATGTAGAGTTGTGCCGTTAACAAATTTCTCGGGCCGGGCCCGGGCCCGGGCCTGCTGAACCAACCGGGCCGGGCCTCGGGCCGGGCCGAGCCCGGCCCGGGCCCGGAGGCCCGATTCAAGGCCCGGTAGGCCCGGTAGGCCCGGCGGCCCGGTATAGGCCCGGTCGGCCCGGTGAAGGCCCGGCATACAGAAAACAGTGCCAAACAATAATTAGTGCTATTTATTACAACTTAGACAACTCGTGTAAGCTTAAATTGGACTTTCTAGTGAAGAAATTGTGGAAAAAAATTAGAAAATGGATAGTAAAAATTTGACCGGGCCTCACCGGGCCCGGCCGGGCCTGGACGGGCCTCCCAGGCAAGGCAGGCCCGGTAGGCCTGGCTCGGGCCGGGCCTGCGCGGCCGACCGGGCCCGGGCCCGGGCGGGGCCTACCGCTCCAACAACCGGGCCCGGGCCGGCCCGGTGCAGGCCCGGCCCGGGCCCGGCCCGGAGCCCGAGCCCGATTCAAGGCCCGGGCACAACTCTAGTAATATGTCTGATCGTTCCCTACCTAATCACTAACCTACTTAAATAAGACGACACAACCCTATCTAAATTCGTCACAGATTTACTAAGTTTCAAAAGGTACCAAACTCAAAACAAAATTACAGTTTAAATAATCTTTTCACAGATAATACAACGAAATTTTAAATATTTCACAGAGAAAATTGCAGAGGCAAGCACTAGATTTAAACAAAACAACAACATCAGTCGAACAAACCCAGAAAGGGGACCAATTAAACCCCCGATCCCACTAGAGAAAGTCCCCGGAAAATGACAAAGGCGGTGACATAGAGCAACAAAGGGTAAACCGCCGTACATAAGACATTCCAAGTCAAGACTGAATGATCGCGCGCCCAATTTTTGAGAGAAGACGAATTAGCTATGTACGGCGTTGGACCGTACACAGCAGTAAAATTTAGATTGATTTTTCATAAAGTTAGCACCCACTTTTGAATATGTTAGGGTAAAATCAAGGAAATATTCTGCAATAGTTGTTTGGAGAAAAATGCCAGTGAAGGATGCAGTAAATAGAAGCCTGTTATTTAGCCGTTCCAAGAGTACATAATACGTAAAACCAAGAGTACATATAACAGAGTGTGCCACGCCACTATGCTCACCTTCTGCAGTCAGAACAAAATCCATGCTCTGCACGCTAACGGTCTACCCCCCACAAATCACCCTACTGAGTAACCGTTACCGTTATAGTGAGTAGGCCGTTAGTATGCAGAGCATAGTTTGTGCTCTGACAACATAAAAGTTTTTGCTCTGACTACATGAGTGTGCCTACTGCCACACTCTTATGTTATGTACTCTTGGTAAAACTGAGATTTATATATGATAACATACCTACTCATTGTCATGGGAACTTAGTGAATCAGACAAATTTGCCCATTTAAAGGCAGGAACGGACAAATTCGGCACTCACTGCATCTGTGCTTGTGCTTTGGTTTTCGAGCTCTACCCCACAAGTTTGTGACGAGTGAGCGTAAGATCCTGTTTCCACTATGTACCGCTTGTGGCTGTGGGGACCATTGCATTGCTGAGGTAGGATAAACCAGCAGTTAGTATGGACAGATTGTGTCACAGACACACAACCATAATCATAATGGCTCCGGGGCCTCTGTAGCGGGGGAGCAGGATATAAGGCCCACTGGTGGACTTTCGGCTTTGGACTTTGGAAACCCTTTAACCAACCGGTCGGATACAATAAGAAATATAGTTTCTAAATGCGGGTCAGCAAATTGTAAACTTTGTGACTTGCTATCAGAAGAGTCAGAAATTCATGGTATCTATAACAGTAATAGATACCGATTAGTATCTGCTGATAACAAGGAGTTAAATTGTGCTTCGGATAATTTAATTTATTTATTAAAATGCAAGACGTGTAATATCGGTTATGTGGGAGAAACTTCACAGAAATTACGGGTTAGAATAGGACAACATCGTAGGTCAGTTGAATCTAATAATCGAGGATGTAAATTTATTCTCCAGCACTTTCGTACATCTAAATGTAAATCTTTCAAAGTTCAAATTCTTGAGCAACTTTATGCCACGGGGGACGCTAAATTAGACAAGGAAAATAGATTAAAGCGGGAAGCTTTCTGGATCAGAGAGCTTAAAACTAAGTATCCGTACGGCCTTAATGAAGTTCTCAGGGGAGAAAAATTTGAGCAAGCGGTTTTCAGTAACTTTAATAAACGTTTTAAAGTGGGCAATAAACGCAGTAAAATTCGGGTTCTTAGAAAGATAACCGCTAATGCAGCTTTAGATCCTGCTAAATTTATGGACGAGATACATAAGAGTTTTATTTCGTGTCCTGCAGAAAGTAGATTGCGCATTGTAAATCAAATCTTCAGTTTAAATAAAAGAGACGCTAAAGCTTTGTATTTGCATGTACTAAATAGAAACACTGTACATGCTGATGAAATTGTAAAAGATCTGCTTCGATACAAATTAGATAAAGTTGTAAACGTTCAGACTATTGGTAAAAAAGTAAAATCAAAACTTTTTATAAAATATTCCAGTAAATTATTCGACAAAATAAATTTTGCAAAAATTTTTGCAAACAAAAAAGTTCAAAGTTTTTGGCCTCCAGACGTAGATCTAAACAAATGTTTTCCTAAAGTAATTTATACTTACGACAAACCTTTTTCTAGTCAAGTGTTCAACTACAAACAATTTGCTAGTACAGTTAATTTGGATGATGATTTTTCAGGTAATTGTGACTGTGCTAATTCAAAGTTCAAAGACAATTTTCACGGACATGTGGTTACGGGAGATTTAAATATAATCTCAGATACTAATTTACGAAAACTTTTTGAAAAGGGAACAAAATATCGCTTACCTTCTAAAGGTAATTCCACGGAATTAGTTAAAGAAGTAGAATCTGCCATTTCCAAGTATCTGCAGAAAAATAAGTTCAAGGATAAGGATATGTTCTATCCTTGGATACAATCAGTGGTCGGAGAAGTAGTACAGGAATTAGAAAATCATAACTTTTGTTTTGTAGAAGAAAAGCCTTTCAACTATCAAGAACTGGAAAGGTTAAAAAGATATTTCGTAATTACATCGGTTGACAAGGCGTCACAAAATTATGCTTTCATTTGTAAAACCTTGTATAGAAAAGTTTTAATTAATGAACTTGGATTAAATAATGCTAATGGTAACGACACTTATGAAGTTTCTGGTGAAAATAAGGAAACTATAATCAACAAGTTGTTGCAAAAATGTAACGATTTCGGTCATAACATCGACTTTTCAGACAAAAAATTACCGTTCATTCAACTTCTGCCTAAATTTCATAAAAATCCTATAAAGTTTCGTACAATTGTTTCTAGTAGAGCTGCTGTAACCAATAGCTTATCTAAAGATATTGGTTATTCTTTAAAGACAATTTTAAAAAGAATGAAAGCATACAGCAACACAATTGCTAGATGCAATTGAGGTTGTAATCCTTTTTGGATAATTGATAGCAGCAAACCTATAATTAATTGTTTGCGACAAATTTCTATGCAAAACAATGCAAAATCAGTCTATACTTTCGATTTTTCTCAGTTATATACAAATTTACGTCACGATAAAATTATCGAGGCAATAAATGCAATAGCTAAAATTGCTTTTGGACACAACCAAAGAAAATTAAATTTTGGTTTTAAATCCGCTTATTTCAGTGAAAACACATCTAAGAGATACGTAGACTATGAAACCTTTTGTGAAATGTGTAAATGGTTGGTAGATAATGCATATTTTTGTGTAGGTGGTAAAGTGTTTCGACAAAAAGTAGGTATCCCGATGGGTACTAGTTGTGGACCTTTCTTGGCAAATCTTGTATTGTTTTATTACGAATTCAAATTTATTAAACTTCTGACTAATCGGAACGATTATAAAACGCTTGAACTACTTAAACATGTTTTTCGATATATTGACGATATAACGGTTATAAATGACGGCGGAATTTTTATAGAACTTTGGAAACTCATTTACCCATCGGATCTAGAACTGAACTTAGTAAATGAACATTTTTCACTAGCAGACGTTCTAGATATAAAAATTAACATAGATAATGGAAAATTTATAACTTCGGTTTTTGATAAAAGAAGATTTTTCTCGTTTAATGCTGTTAGTTTGCCAGAAATAGAAAGCAATATTTCCAAATTCTGCTGTTACAACGTTTTTGCTAATGAAATTATTAGAATCTCAAATTTGTGTAGTAATTCTGACGACTTTTTAAAAATTTCAACAGAATTGTGTCAAAAGCTTATACAGAAGAAATATAAAGTTCGTAGTTTGAAACGCTACTTTTTGAAGTCGTGTAAACACAAAAATTTTAATAATCTTTTAGACGTTTCACCATTAAATTCTTGGATACATATTTCTAAATAGACGTTTTGTTTACGTTGTATGTTGTCACAATTCTTGTATCATGTTTATATATATGTCAACTAATTTTCACTAATTTGAGGCGACCGGCGGCGAAACTAATTTTAGCATATTTTTGGGGGAACTTGCAAAAGTAATTAAAAACTGAATTCCACACTCCTCCACTGATGAGCCGCGGGTGTGCGAATTGAGTCTGGTAGAGGTCGCATGCACTAATACTAACATAGGAATTTTGATGTTTTACACGTCTACAAATGGATCGTTCATGAATTAGCATGAGAGTATATTTATGTATTTCTTTAATTCTTGGTCAGTCTTCTATTTTGTGTTAATTTTATTCCAGACATAAATTCCGGAAAAGGAAAATAAAAAATTGGTACGAAACGTAACTTATTCCTATAAAACACTTATAATATAGATATATATATATATATATATATATATATATATATATATATATATATATATGTGTGTGTGTGTGTGTGTGTGTGTGTGTGTGTGTGTGTGTGTGTGTGTGTGTGTGTGTGTGTGTGTGTGTGTGTGTGTGTGTGTGTGTGTGTGTGTGTGCGTGCGGGTGTGTGTGTCTGTCTCTGTGCGTGTGTGTGTGTGTGTGCGTGTGTGTGTGTGTGTGTGTGTGTACACTGTATACCTGTAGTTCTGCTCTTGTCTTAAGAGAATTTTTTCCGCGCCACAACCTCTATTGTGAAGGGGGGGGTTCCAAATTCTGGTCTTTTGTGAACTCCGATTTTGGTCATTCTTATCGTGCACATTCTTAATGCAAACGGTACATTTCGGACAAGTTTTAAAATTAAGGTCGGATGTCTTCATACGGTTGTTGAGTAATTTCACATCAAAGTAGAGGTGTTAATCATGGGAAACTAAAAAGCACCACTTTCGCGGCTCAGTGACAAAAATTGTCGAAACTGAGCAAAGATATCTAGCATTGATGGGTATCAGTAGAAAGGACTGCAGAAGGACAGAGATTTGCTGGAATCAGAATTTTACGTTAAGTCTTGGAAACTTGTTGGTTTTTGAATAAAATTTGAAGCCATGTAAAATGGGATCAAGTTTTAAACTTAATTAGAAAATTTCAATGGTCTAAATAAAATTTCAATTGTAACAAATCAGTGCTTTTTCCAGGTCGTTCTAATGAAACCAAACACTGCTGGTTAGCTTTACGCTGTTTACGGATTTTTAGTTACTAGACCGAAAAGTGAAAATTATATCAATACAGACCTCGACTTTGGGATTAAATTACTCAACCGTAAGGATCTGTTCCTTAATTTTAAAAACCCGTCAAAATAGTCAGTTTGGATTATAAAAATATATATTTAAAAATGAGCGAAATTGGTGAAAATCGAAGAAATGGCCAGAATATGGACCCCCTGAATGAGCTAAGTTGTTTGCTAGGGTTCCCCCAGCAGGAATTTTTGCCTTTCCATCTGATCCCTATTCTGCCAGTATATACATAGATTTAGATAATAAGTAGTGGCGGTTCCTCTAAAGCAGAATTTAAGTAACAAGGACCAAGGAAGTATTCAGCTGTGTAAGAACACCCTAAACGAAGCTCAATATTTTCCGAAGAGCGGCATCCATGAGCCTATTGTTGCTGTTTAATCATATACAAATAATTCATCTTAGTTATAACTATAAAATAATATCGAATTTGCCAGGTCACTACACGCTTTATCTATTCTGAAGTTTATACTGCATTCCTTGCCAGCATTTACCAATTTACTAATCTACAAACAAACAGCTGGTCAACATGCTGTTGAAGTTTCTGCTGCACGAACCAGCAACAAAACTACAATAGCAGAAACCACTGGTGCATTGCAATCCATCCATGTGTATAAATCTTCACCGCTTAGTTTTCTGAAATGCGGATCGTTACCGTCTCTCCTATCAGAGCTTGGTCAAAAAGCTAAATTCCACACTCCTCCACTGACGAGCCGCGGGTGTGAGTATTCAATTTGGAAGAGGTTAGCACGCACTACTAATCTAGTCTATGTTTAGTGCTTTCCGTATTGCATAATAACTTTGTATTATTGGCTACCATTTTGGTTATATGTGGAAATTGCTTATTATATATGCCGGAAAAAGAATGTCGAGTCGGGTATGTATATATTAGTTGCTTACCCCACCGACCCACTTCCGCCCTCCAAGTAGACTAATTGCCTTCCAAATAGACTATACAATTTAAGTTTTCGCCATCCTATCCTGGTCGCTGTTGATATGCGGGGGCCAGGCTTAGTTGGAGTTGACAGCAGTAGTAATTGAGAGATCAATTGAGCGCTCTTTGGGTGCCATTTTTACTCCCGGTTTTTGGGTGCCAGTTTTACTCTCTCTTTTTGGGTGCCAGTTTTACTCTCTCTTTTTGGGTGACTAAATAGCTCTCGACTTTTGGGTGACAGTTTTGCTCCCAATGGTAATGAATGTGATGAGTGAAAATTTTGAGTGATGATTTGACTCAACTTTTGGGCGACCATTTGACTCTCAACTTTTGGGTGACGTTTTTGCTCTCACTTTTGGGTGACACTTTTGCTCTCACTTTTGGGTGGCGATTTAACTCAACTTTTGGGTGGTGATATGACTCAACTTTTGGGTGGTGATATGACTCAACTTTTGGGTGGTGATCTGACTCTCAACTTTTGAGTGGTGATTTGACTCAACTTTTGGGTGACACTTTTGCTCCCATTTTTGGGTGACCATTTTGCTCCCATTTTTGGGTGACCATTTTGCTCTCACTTTTGGGTGACCATTTTGCTCTCACTTTTGGGTGACTGTTTTGCTCTCACTTTTGGGTGACACTTTTGCTCTCACTTTTGGGTGACACTTTTGCCTCCCACTTTTGGGTGACCATTTTGCTCTCACTTTTGGGTGACTGTTTTGCTCTCACTTTTGGGTGACTATTTTGCTCCCACTTTTGGGTGACACTTTTGCTCCCATTTTTGGGTGACACTTTTGCTCCCATTTTTGGGTGACACTTTTGCTCTCACTTTTGGGTGACTGTTTTGCTCCCATTTTTGGGTGACACTTTTGCTCCCACTGTGAATGTTAATCAGACTTATATGTGATGAGTGAAAATTTTGTGTGGTGATTTGACTCAACTTTTGGGTGGTGATTTGACTCAACTTTTGGGTGACTGTTTTGCTCCCGATTTTGGGTGACTTCTTGGATCCCATTTATTCTACTATCGCATGGAATTATGTTATATATTACAAAGTTAGCACTAGAAGCAAAAGCACTAGCAAAAGCGAATACTAAAAATATTGATAATTATTACCAACCAATGGCGTTAGAAAACTTTATTATCACAATAGTTGGACATTGCCAAAGGCTGCATGCTATTGAATACTCTTTATGAAACCTGATAAAGGTATGAAGCAAAATTTTTTGATTAGGTTACTATGTTGTCCGAATATGTGAGAGTAATAGTTTGATTGTTATTGTTCATTCATTGTCATCAAGCATAGATCTCGAAAATGTCGGCAGAAGGCGCAAGTGGTAAGTCACTTTCTTTGTTAAATAACAAAAAATTCTCGTTAAGTGAATGTAGTGACAGTGTTGATGGAATGATAGCAAACACTATGTGACTAATGATATCTATTTTAATTTTAGAGATCAACCTGAAAGACTCCGGCCAGCCTGTGTGTCCTCTGTGCCAACAAAGGTTCACGTTGCGATACAACCTGCAAAGGCACCTACGGACGAAGCATCGAACAGATTATAGTTCCTTGTTTCCCAAGAAGAATAATCACATGTGCTCCGAATGCTATCAGAAGTTCACACAATTGAAGAGCCTGTACAGACACAAGAAGGAGCAACATGACGAGTCAGGATCCTACAAATGCGATCAATGCGGGAGTACCTTCCTAAGAAAAGCCTACCTGACGGGACATACCTGCAGACCACCAACGTCTCCAGCGCAAACTCCAGATGAATCATACGAACAGCGGTCTACTCAGCCTCCACAACAACCACCACCAAAAGTCCAAGAAACTGCAACTACAACGCCAGCCAATACTGAAGCACTTCCTGAAGATCCTATTGAACCACCCACTCAAGATGACATCTATGCCAGGAATTGGGCACGGATTCGTACTCATCATCACATAGCCAAGAAATTTCTGCGAACTTACAACTTCCGCTTGGAAGGAACGCATATGGATGAAATTGGAGGCAACCTTAAGCGAGTATTCCTTAATCAGCAATACAAGGCCAAATGGAACATATCCTTTGGATTCATCCTCCGAGAAAGAATGACTGACGAACAGATATACTACTACGCAAGCAACAATACAAACCTATTCGAGATGCCCAGGCTAATTGGCAATAGAAAAGACTTGACTAAACTCATTGATGATATCGAAGGAATGGATGTACTTGAGTGGGCACAACAGCAACGCCCTAATACTAAATATGTTGTTGACAGCGTAACAAACATGTTGGTAACTGTGTATTGTATGCTAGGTTATGTTATTGGTTGATGCGTATTGTACGTATAATATATGTGTAAATAAAGTGGCTTACAGTGTTAAGTTCTGAAGCTAGTAGCAAGGCAAGCAGTGAATCAACAAGAAGATAGTGATAAGGAAATGCAACACAGACAGAAAATTTGAATTTCATGAAGCAACAAACAACAAACACACTAGTTTACATTTACCAGTTATCATGAAGTTAGCAGTACATTTATTTGAAAATTATAAAGTTAGCACTACATACAAAGCACTAAAAGCTGACAATAAGCGAATAAGACATAGACATTACAAACACTGACATTACAAAACATTGCTAGTACAAAAGCTGAAATTTTAATATGGCGATATTACAAAAGGCTGCTTTAGAAATTTAGCTTTTACAGAAAGTTACACGAAATGTACACTCTTAATGAAACCTGATAAAGGTATGCAGCAAAAATAGTTGATTAGGAAGCAAGTGATGTCTCGGAAGTACTTTGTAATCCGTTTGTACTCCACCATGAAGTCTGCTACAGGCATAGGTTCCAATTTCTCGCAAAACAGTTCCAAATTAATCTTCTCCATGGCAGACGGATACTTGGTTTGGATAGTTGGTAATTTAATACCAGCAACCTCATGACATCTTTGATCGCATTTGTAGGATCCTGACTCGTCATGTTGCTCCTTCTTGTGTCTGTACAGGCTCTTCAATTGTGTGAACTTCTGATAGCATTCGGAGCACATGTGATTATTCTTCTTGGGAAACAAGGAACTATAATCTGTTCGATGCTTCTTCCGT
The DNA here is from genome assembly GCA_030248195.1 of Trissonchulus latispiculum. Taxonomy (NCBI): domain Eukaryota; kingdom Metazoa; phylum Nematoda; class Enoplea; order Enoplida; family Ironidae; genus Trissonchulus; species Trissonchulus latispiculum. The sequence goes on along the minus strand of JASAND010028178.1, from coordinate 6,112 downwards.
AGGTGCCTTTGCAGGTTGTATCGCAACGTGAACCTTTGTTGGCACAGAGGACACACAGGCTGGCCGGAGTCTTTCAGGTTGATCTCTAAAATTAAAATAGATATCATTAGTCACATAGTGTTTGCTATCATTCCATCAACACTGTCACTACATTCACTTAACGAGAATTTTTTGTTATTTAACATAGAAAATGACTTACCACTTGCGCCTTCTGCCGACATTTTCGAGATCTATGCTTGATGACAATGAATGATCAATAACAATCAAACTATTACTCGCACATATTCGGACAACATAGTAACCTAATGAAAAAAATTTGCTTCATACCTTTATCAGGTTTCATAAAGAGTATTCAATAGCATGCAGCCTTTGGCAATGTCCAACTATTGTGATAATAATGTTTTCTAACGCCATTGGTTGGTAATAATTATCAATATTTTTAGTATTCGCTTTTGCTAGTGCTTTTGCTTCTAGTGGTAACTTTGTAATATATAACATAAGTCCATGCGATAGTAGAATAAATGGGATTCAAGAAGTCACCCAAAATCGGGAGCAAAACAGTCACCCAAAAGTTGAGTCAAATCACCACCCAAAAGTTGAGTCAAATCACCACACAAAATTTTCACTCATCACATATAAGTCTGATTAACATTCACAGTGGGAGCAAAAGTGTCACCCAAAAAATGGGAGCAGAACAGTCACCCAAAAGTGAGAGCAAAAGTGTCACCCAAAAATGGGAGCAAAAGTGTCACCCAAAAATGGGAGCAAAAGTGTCACCCAAAAGTGGGAGCAAAATAGTCACCCAAAAGTGAGAGCAAAACAGTCACCCAAAAGTGAGAGCAAAATGGTCACCCAAAAGTGAGAGCAAAAGTGTCACCCAAAAGTGAGAGCAAAAGTGTCACCCAAAAGTGAGAGCAAAACAGTCACCCAAAAGTGAGAGCAAAATGGTCACCCAAAAGTGAGAGCAAAATGGTCACCCAAAAATGGGAGCAAAATGGTCACCCAAAAATGGGAGCAAAAGTGTCACCCAAAAGTTGAGTCAAATCACCACTCAAAAGTTGAGAGTCAAATCACCACCCAAAAGTTGAGTCATATCACCACCCAAAAGTTGAGTCATATCACCACCCAAAAGTTGAGTTAAATCGACACCCAAAAGTGAGAGCAAAAGTGTCACCCAAAAGTGAGAGCAAAAACGTCACCCAAAAGTTGAGAGTCAAATGGTCGCCCAAAAGTTGAGTCAAATCATCACTCAAAATTTTCACTCATCACATTCATTACCATTGGGAGCAAAACTGTCACCCAAAAGTCGAGAGCTAATTAGTCACCCAAAAAGAGAGAGTAAAACTGGCACCCAAAAAGAGAGAGTAAAACTGGCACCCAAAAACCGGGAGTAAAAATGGCACCCAAAGAGCGCTCAGATGATCTCTCTATTACTACTGACAGCTGCTCTTGGTCTGAGGGGGGGGGGTGGGTGCTGAGGCTGCTATATATAATATAATAATATGTAATTTTGGTTCAGCTCCTTTTCTATAATTACCGCCATGTAATATGCTACTGTGATTTATTCAGAAAGGATGAATGCTGAACTAGAATAATCCAGTGATGCATCTGCTATTTTCAACTAGGTACTATATATGTTAATAATATTCACATACCGACTCGAAGTAATGAGATCCCTAGTCGAAGGCTAGTAAACAATTTTCAATGATGTCAATGCAGGCGATAAACTTCCTTTGACAGTGTCTTGTCTACTACACTTTTGTTGAAACAGTTCCACAGTACTGCAAACTTTGGTGGTAGGAGATGAGTAGTAGAGTTGTTGGCCGGCCAAGGAAAACCCGGCCAGCCGGCCCACAATGCTGCCGATCCGTTCGCCGATCTTCAAAACCTGGTCACTACTTGATATTATTTGTTATACATAACCAGGAGTTAAGTGTATTTAGCGCATTTAATGCTGACAATTTTGCAAAATACACGAAAAATAGGGCAAAACTGGTACCGGCCGGCCTGTTTGACCCGGCCGGCCGGTTTGCGTCAAAAAATCGGCCGGGCAACAACACTAATGACTAATGAGCAGAAAATAGTCCTCAGCAAAGCGCGAGCTTTTCATGACTTGATGATATTTTCAGGATACACTCTTCATTTTATTATATCTATCTATCTATATGTAGTAAACCTTCGAATCGCTGCCTGTGTTATTCATGTTTCAATGCTTTCGCTAAAGCAATAAGTTTTCTAACCTTCAACTTTTCCGGTTTCTGTGCAAATTTTTGCAGAAAGTTGGATATAACATCGTTTTCCTAAAAATGACCTGACACGTCTTTATTTTGATTTTCCTAGGTTGACTCTAAGAATACATTTGTTTCATAGGTAATCTACTGGGAGGAAGCAGCTACTTTTGGTTCATTAAGCTTTTAGTTAGCTGCTTCTGCTTACCTGCAATCCAAATTAATTTTGCTAAAATACTGTTCCCCGCACTAGCTGAGTTTGGTTAAATCCAGTTTTGAGAACGGGGGAAATCTGACAAGAATTCATGCTTCGGAATCCATGTATACATTCTGTGAAGTCAGAGATCTAAAATTAAAAATTAGTAACAAAGAATTACTCAGTCTTGTGAAGCCATATATACCTTTGTTTAATGCTTATATATTTTGTACCGAACTAGAAAACAGTTTTCTTGCCTTCGTCTACCTAATTTATGTATTTTCATCCATGGTAATCTGATCGGTTCAATCTTGAGTTCGCGGGAATCAACATTCGCCCACCTTTCAAACCGACAGCATGTCAACTAGAATTGTGTCCAGACTTCCGGACCTACCAGGTCTTGTAGGTCTCGGGGCGGGTAGGTGCTAGGCCTACGACCAGGAATTCGAGCCTTGCGGGCCTTAAAGCCGGGACCGAGTCCGGAACCTTTCTTAAAGGCTCAACTGTCAAAACAGATCGGAATAAGAGCCAGCCCATCCACATCCTGTCAGCCGACATGTCTGTGAGTTTTGAACTGTGAGCTTTCTATCAAGCCTTTCAGCTTGATGACTTCTAAAAGGTTCCATTGTCTTCACTTGCACATCCGCTCCTCAGCAGGTCATTTGACTGCCTCAGGCAAGTCCGCAACATCTTCCCATTACTCATCAAAAACACATCCACCTGCTCCCGGCTAGAAATTATGAGACAAAATAATGTCACTGCAGAATTCAATCAAAAAATGTAATCGCAACACTGCTTATTATCTAGACATAATTTCCAAACTAGGCATCAAATATCTGACTGATAGTTTCGTCTGTCTTCCTGTAGCTTCCTTCTTGAAAAGCTTTTTTGGATGCAAAAAAGTCAACAGAATGTACCAGGACATTCTGTTGAGGTTGTTGCTGTTGCTGTTGCTGTTGCTGTTGTTGTTGTTGTTGTTATTTTACTGCTGGCGTACAGAAGGATGCAGTTCTGTGTTATTAGCTTCCGCTTTAACGGATACATTGAAAAGCTGAATCAGCTCGCATGAACTTTTATAGCCCGGGGGATTCTTTTGCGGGTTGCGCGTCAACCAAATATATAAATCACGAGCGGTCTTGCTACTGTCATCATTCAATAATTGTGCCATCATCAGCACACTTTCACGAATCATTATCTAACCATGTGCTCCTAACCTCAATTATTTTTGTAGGTATAGACTTACCATACACTATGCATATGGATGCTAACAAGAGTACCTAATACCAAGAGTACATAATGATAAGAGTATGACAAGCGTCACACTCTATGCAATGAAGGCAAAAACTATGCGATGCGCGCTAACGGCTTACCCCCCCCCCCACAAATTGACCCTCTCTCACACCGCCCCTATATGGGTACATAGTTCCAAACGGGGGTCGCTCACTCGCTTAGTATATTTTGTACATCTATGTGTTAAGCATACACGCTTGCACCCCCTCCCCAAATTGGGCCCCTGTTAATTTCAGCGCGTAATTATGCAAAGCAGTGAGCGACCCCCGTTTGGACCACGTAGCGTTTAGCCTTCATTGCATAGAATGTGACGCTTGTCACACTCTTATCATTATGTACTCTTGCTAATACATAAGAGCTGGCATGCTTTGTGTATTATCAGACTCCCTCCCCGTTGACCCCACTCTGCAAATTGGTAGGTACTCAGTCGAAACGGGGGTGCGCTCACTCGCTCTATGCTTGCGTGCTAAAGCTCGATAACACAAGCATATGTACGTGATGAGTTTTGCGTCTGTTTGGAGCTTTAGAACACATGCTTAGCGGCCAAATTTTTTGAAGTGAAGTGTCCAATTTGCGGGGGAGGGTCAGCCGTTAGCGTGCAGAAGATATGGTCGCGCTTATGAAATGTAGAGTATGACAGCTCTTATCTACTACTTATGTCATACTCTTGTGTATTATGTACTCTTGATGCTATGTACGACTGAAATTCAGCTTTTGCTGTGAAAATAGAAGTCTGATGTTTTCCGAATGTACAATCTGTACTAAAATCGACTACGTTGCATTGGTAATTTGTAGCGTACAGAGCATGTACCTGCAGTTGCTAACAGAGCGCTGCAATAAAACCTGACTCATTTACAAACGTTGAGTTCAGTTAATTGATCTGAGAAGAATTTAGATCTGTTCATCCGTGTGCGGAAATAGTCTCCCTCATTACAATGCTTTATTTTCTTTCAACGTTTTGGATTTTTTTGCTAACTTACTGTCTAGTTTCGGATAATGAGAATAGTAATTTACAAATGAATGGAGATGCCTTTCACAGAAACAATGACAATTTGCCTCCAACCAGGACGCAGAAAGTTAAATCTTTATGGTTCGAAGATTTTTCAAAATGACAATTAGAGTTTGAACAAAAATGGAAGAAGCGAAATTGTTTGTTCCTATTGATTTATCGGTACATTTTTTTGGCTGCAATGTATATAAGTTGTACTGAAAATAATTGTGGATTATATATAATACGGTATGACAATTTCCGTAATAGGAGCCAAAAGAAAAATGTACCGAATATTAAATAGTACGTACCGGATAATATATTACAACTTTTTTCTACGGGAAAGGTGCTGGTTACCCTTAAGGTGCTGGTTGCCTTTCAAGTATCTTTTACTCTCACAACTGCAACTCCTTACAAAATCAGCTAAAACTCACAGAATAACTCGATCATTAACAATCTGGGAGCAGTCCCGTAGATGAAAAACGAAGACTTTTTGGCTTTTGGCTTTTTCCCCCAGTAGGCACTAAAGATTCCCGATAGATCATAATGAATGGAATGGAAAGAGGGCACCAAAATAAACATTTTTACTTCTACAACCATTAAGCTATGTATTTCTAACGGTAAAGTCTATATAAGCCGACACAGACACCTGATTGAACATATCATGGGTTTACCAGGTCTCAAGGTTAACAGCCGAGGTGAAATAGAGAATAAAGGTCAACCGTCAGTTGGAGCCAAGATATATGATGTGATCCAAAATCAGCCAACCGTCGGCAGCGAGGCGGAAAACACTGGAAAAGGTACCTAGAGATTGCGTAGAGTGTTGTATCGTTTCTCGAGAACTTTATAGGAAATCCTCAGTTGCTTGGCGGCGGAGAGGACTGCGCAGACTCAGCGAATTTTTTGAAATACGCAAAATCGCAAGAAATGCGCAGCCGCCGGGTACACACACCACTTTTAGGCTTTTTTTGGAGCACAACTTTCTCACATTCTAAAATTAGATTCAGACTGTTCATTGCAGTGAGGCGAGCAGCATGAAACTTCTCCCTCTACTGCAATGATCTATATTAGTTAAATACATCGGATTGGAATCTGATTTTGGCTCCGTTCACGGCTTGTCTGTCTAGTGTATGCGGTGGTATGAGTTCGTGTTGTTCGTATTTCATATTATTAATATACAGTCTTCGTTTAACGTTTTCCTCACACACTTTAATCTTTCTTTAGTCAAACAGCTCCTCTGACCGGGAACTATGCCATGTCTTTCTGAAACTATAGTTTTTGGAACAGGTTATGCAACAGATTCAACCTCAAACGTCTGGGCTTTGATTATCCGCTGTTGACTCTGGTAATAAGTTTTTATGAATCTACGCTTGCAACCAGTTCAGAGTCCCATTTTCCCCCAATTAATGG
>JASAND010028176.1:0-16045 GCA_030248195.1 Trissonchulus latispiculum | reverse complement strand
TTCTTATCTAGGGGATTGCTGTCGAAAGGTTAAGCGTAAATTTATTTTTCGTATATTGTTCACAATGCAATCTCTATCACATAATGTATGCTTTGGATTGGATTTTTCATAGTTTAGAATTTAGTAAGAATAGTGAGTATATACAGGTCACCAAGAATCTCCTAACGCTGACCCACTCAGGAAAGAAACCACTTTATTCTATTTTGTGGTATTGTTTCTTGCTGTTTTCAGTCAGACGTGGTCAAGACTTTGGTTCCTCTATGGATCGGGTCAGTGGAGGATCCGACCCCCACTCCTCCGATAGCGGTGGGGGTATTGATGGGGGACCTGGGGGTCGGGGTGTCCAATGTCTTCCCTATGAGGGGTCCATTTGTCGGGGGGTGATTGGACAGGGTCGTGTATGGATTGACCCTGCCCAGAGTCCTAGTCTCGCCAAAGGTAAGTAAGACTTAATTTGGTTTTGCGGGACTTTACGTTAAATCTTGACTTGTATAAGAGATAGCATGTTTCAGTCCCTGCATACTGTGTTTCATTGCCATACCGTTATGATTTTGATGTTTGCTAGAGCATAATATTTCTGTTTGGTGTGTCTTAATTCATACATTGTTGTTCATGACTTAAGGAGCAATCATTTATTATATTTTTATGTATTGTCTGCTATCTGTTTATTTATTTGTTAATTTATTGATTTGTTTGTTTGTAGAGCATATGCTGAAGTCAGCGCTGGCTGTGATCAACAACTCTAGTGATGTGACCCCAGAGTGTAAACTCTATGCTACCAAAGTTTCCTGTCTCCACGTGTTTCCCCTCTGCTCCTCTCCCTCTTCAGGTTCCGGTTCCGGTTCTACCCTTGACCAGTCGGATCTCTCAATGTCACAGAAGCCTTTGTCTATTTGCAGGTATATACTTTTTACATCTTGCTTGTTTGCTTTATACATCTTGCATCTTGCATTATGCAAGACTATGATAGAGATTCAAAGGATAAAGAAATAATGAAAAACGCCTGCTTGCAGTCACTAAGGCCGTAGCCTTAGTCCGAACAGGAGAGAGCCAATGGGCGCGGTGAGCGCTCCCCAGGGAGAACTATTCCCTGCAGCTCCTGCCTGGTTGTCCAAGAAGGACAGCCAGCTCGGCTCTATCTGTGCTGCAACATAGCCAGAGAAGGTTTTATCAAAACCTCTCTAACTGTGCTACGCACAGAAAGAGGACTGCAGTGGCCAGCGCGTGTGCATTCATTAGCGAGAATTGCTTTAGTGAGAAAATGCGCGTTCGTTATTTCAAAAATTGGCATAAGCGAGAAAGCCCAAAAGACAAATTTTGCTTTAGAGAGAAATTGCTTTAGAGAGAATTGCAGCTTTAGCGAGAAATGCTTCAGAGAGAATTTGCCAAAGAACTAACAAGGTTGTCCTTTTATCGAAATAATATCTAGAAAATAAGAGAATAACATCTATTAAGTAAATTAAATTAATAGTATATATCTGTACATCTATTAAGTAAATTAAATTAATAGTATATATCTGTAAATAATAATTTGAATAATATAATAATAATAGTAATAACAATAACAATAATTATAATAATAATTCAATAATAATTTATAATTTGTTATAATAAGTTATAATAAAGTTTTAATAATAAAATTAATTTAACTTTAAAAATAAAATACATACTAAACAAACTAATCTGATAGTCTAACATTTTCATTAAAATTGCAATTGCTTCAAAATAAAACTATCAAATATCGAGCCTACTACATAAACAGCTCTATCCTCTGATGTTTTGGTTCTGGGATGTGGAAAAGCTTCCAAAAACAGGACAAATTCAGCCAGCTGTCCAAATGTTTTTAAAATTTAGCATTCGTTTAATTAAAAAAGTTTTTTCCAAAATGTGCCGGTTTTAGCAATGATAATTATAGCAAATTTAGGCCTGCTAGTACTAAGTATAAACAATTATTCTAATATATAAATGTATTTTGTAAAACTTTGACGCAGTTTTCATTTTGAATTTCAACTGAGGAAAAACAGTTTATGAGTTTTTACAGTTACTTGCACAGTAGCAACAGTTACTTGAGCTGGGGCAGGTGTCACGGTGAAATTTTTCCCCTGAAAAATATCGGTGAAATTTTCCCCCCGGAATAATATCACCGGTGAAATTGGGAAGGTGCGGGAAGCGGCGCGACCGGTCCCAAACCCAAACTATTTTCGGCAGGAAGCGACCGTAAAAAATCCCCCTACAATTTTAATCTTCTCAAAGACTATGATCACTGTCGTCATTATATTAAGTTTGTGTTATCAGCGTATCCAGTAATAACCTGTAGAGTAAATTTGTAAACCAGTGGAAACTACAGGTTTTTTGTACTAAATACTAGGGATCTCTTGAACTTTATGACCATATTGAATTGTCGCCCTATTGAATTTTGTGACCCTGTGGTCATAAAGTTCAAGAGATCCCAATTTGCTTGCGGGCCGGGCCGAGCCCAGAACTTTTTACCTGCGGGCCGAAAAAATCCGGCCCGTGCTCATCTCTATTAGGTTCATCTGATTTAACAAGATTTGAACCCATATTTTGTGATACATGGTACAGTTTTGTTAAATTTATTTTATGCTATAATTTCTTTAAACGTTTTGTCTCATAAAACTAATTTCAAAACTTGTCAAAATATTTTGGAAAAATTTCCAAATAAATTTCCAAATAAATAAAAAGAAACCGTGATATCTACTTTTTAGAAATTCCAATCGTAAACTGTAAACGGTTGCTTTTTAACAGAACTTTGTTCATTTGTTACTTCACAATTCAGAATTTTGTTGAATTAATGTTGCTATCGTTTTGAGTTGTTAAACAAATATATATATATATATATATATATAAAGTAATTTCTGCTATTTTCCGGTATTTATCTTAAGGTGCTGGTATCGCTTTGTGTAAATTCGGCCCTACAAGCTTCAATTCTTTATGAAAGTGGATGAAACTTTCCAAATACATTATTTTCGTGCTCTTTAACATTCTGGGACCAGTCCCGGATTTTTAGGTGTAAAGATAAGAAAGTTTTGGTTTTTGTCCTTATTCTCTCAGTACATGGTCGCTACACCGGATTCGTTGTCATGGCTGGAAAGAGGACACCAATATGAGCATTTTTGCTTTTACAACTTTTGAGCTACCTCTAGTGGTTAAGGCAGCATAAGCCAAAAACAATTTTCGGGGTCAGAAATGGCCATTTTTGAATAAATCAGTTTTTTCAAAATTACTGCCAAATCTTACAGACAATTTTGGCTTATTTATGCTCAATCGATACACCGTCCAATTGCGCATTTTATCAATACCTATTCGCTGGAGTTCGTTGCTTTAAGCTAGAAAATTCGTCGAAAAACCATTCTGGCAAAATTGCCATTATTTTGTTTTGAACATTGATTTCTCGAAAACTACCCTATGGATTCGCGTGATTATTGGCTGAATGAAAATTCGCCCTATTGCGGAGGGACATTTTTCTTGGTTTGAGCTAAAACATCTCCACTTGTGAGAAAGCTGAACAGAAAGTTGCGAAATTTCGTGTCATCGAGCATTTGCCGGATTTTCTGGAGTATATACTGAGACTTGTTGAGCCAAATCCAAAAAAATGTCCCTCGGCCCACATGTTCTTCATATCATGACACAAGAAGAAATTTTGGCCGATTCTACAGTTTTGAGAAGTCGATGTTCAAAAATTTTTGGTCTAAATTCAGTCTGTCAGATGTCAGCATGTCGGAAATTTTTGATATTCATTTGCCAATTTTGCTAGTTTCGTAAGCTCATGTTAATGTACAGATTATAAGCTTTAAAACGATGTATAAACCTCTTTCTAACTCCCAAAATTGCGAAAGTTATAACATTTCGAAAAATGACCACAAAAGCCTTGCACAAAAGGATACCAGCACCTTAAAAGTTAGCCAGACTGCAGATATGCACAATTTTTCTCCATGGTCACAATCATCAATTGGTTTGCACGCGTGATCACAAAATACAAGAGCGCTATAAGCGCGGTCACAAAATTCAATAGGTCGCATTTATGGTCATAAAGTTGAAGCGATCCGCAAATTGATGTCGGCCCGGCCGACGGGCCGAAATGCTCATCTCTAGAACCTAACCTGTATGTAAACACAAACTGTGAAATGGATGTTAATGTTACGTAACTTAATCCTTTATCGTATTTGTACTTTGGAATGATTTGATGTCAACAGATTTTTCTATTTTCTCTATTGAAGTTTGTGACCATGCATCTCTTGACACCTCTTGAATTTCGTGACCCTGCCTGTCGCCCTCTTGAGTTTTGTGACCCTGTGGTGGTAAAGTTCAAGAGATCCAATACTAGACTAACTTATTGTATCAAAGTATCTCTGGTGAAATATCAAGAACACAGTAGAGTGAGCCTGACAATACCTGACCTGGCGAACAAGAAGTATAGATTGTCTTCTGGAAACTTTTCAGAAAAAAGTATACAGCGCACTTTCGATAGACCGTCTTAGACAAGAGCTAAAATTAACCCTAAAAATTTTAAAAACCCCCTTAAATTGATTGAATACCCCTTAAATTGAGTGAAAATACAAAGATTACTTAAAATTATTGTAATTTTAAACCCATTAAAAATTCAATACAACAAAAAACGAAAACAAAATTATAAAGTTGAAAATTTGGAGAGAACAGCGGTTTAATTTGGTATATCCCCCGTTTTTCTGATTCGGATTGTAGAACTTCTGAATTTGAAACCGGAAAAAATTTTAAGGGGAACACGATTACATATATTACAGTAATAATCAAGTGCTGCCCTTTAATCTATCGTTTTGAACACCAATTCTATGGAATTTTTCAGTGGAAGAAATCTTATTAATTTATTATTTATTTGCTTCAATAATCACTTTATTTATATACCTAATTTATTAATTTGTTTCAGTTTATAACTAGAATAGGGAAAATTTGACGCAATGTGTATAATCTGGACATTGTTTGGCCTGTGGCCAGCGGAGGAGTGGACCGATCGGGCTCAAACTTGGTGTGTGAAGAGCCTGTGGGCAGGGGTACATGCTGTGAAAATTTCAGCCGGATCGGCCGGGTAGATCTTGAGATATGAAAATTGGCCCCCCGCGCAGGTCGCGTTTCTCTCCATTTTTTCCCCCAGGGGTGCAGGTCGGAAGACCCTTCAGAGCCGTACTATTTTAGGTTTTTTTGTACAAAAAGTTCCGCAATTCCGGGGAAATTACTTTCCGCGGTTCCCGGACCCCCCCAGATGGCCCCACCCCCCCGGTGGGGACCCCCCAGGTGACCCCCGAAAAAAAACTTAAGTCCGAAAATTTTGTAGCTTCGAAATAGAACGCATCGAGCGAAGCTGGGCTCTCATATTGGGGTTGTGGCATGGCCCAAGGGTGGACTACTGCATAGGCTATATTAGATGTCGGCAGGTCTCCTGTGGCGCCCTGGCCAGGGGTCACTAGTTAACGTGTAAAAGGGGGGGGTCTGGGTCTACAGACTGTGGAGCCCTACACATAAGAGCTGCTGGGCTGAGGTTTCGTATTCGAATAGGAACCCCTATATGGTGAATCTAAATGGCCCATTAGTTTCGCTCTAGGACCTATCCATGTGGCTGGGGGGCACCCTGATGGTGGTGGGCCCTACCGTGTCGCAACTCCAACTTTAACCTCTTCTACAGAAATATCTACAGTGAGCAGGTCTCTCTTATTTGGGGTTTGGGGTGGGGTGCGGGAGCACTACAGCATAGGCTATAGTAGGTTTCCCCCGGACCTCTGTGGCGCCCTGGCCAGGGGTCCGGACCGGGGACCGGGTCCAAAATGGCCAAAAATAGATTTTTCCAAAAGCGACCAAGTTTGGTATCAAATGAAAGCCCTTGGTGAGGCGGATATTTTTTGCCATTGGAGGACCCCTCCAAAGTGGACCCAGCGGCCTGTGGCGCCCTGACCAGGGTCCGGACCGGTCCAAAATGGCCAAAAATCGATTTTTCCAAAAGTGGCCAAGTCTGGTGTCAAATGAAAGCCCTTGGTGAGGCGAACATTTTTTGTCATTGGAGGACCCCTCCAAAGTGGATCCAGCGGCCTGTGGCGCCCTGACCAGGCTCCGGACCGGTCCAAAATGCCCAAAAATCGAATTTTCCAAAAGTGGCTAAGTTTGGTATCAAATGAAAGCCCTTGGTGAGGCGAACATTTTTTGTCATTGGAGGACCCCTCCAAAGTGGATCCAGCGGCCTGTGGCGCCCTGACCAGGGTCCGGACCGGTCCAAAATGGCCAAAAATCGATTTTTCCAAAAGTGGCCAAGTTTGGTATCAGATGAAAGCCCTTGGTGAGGCGAACATTTTTTGTCATTGGAGGACCCCTCCAAAGTGGACCCAGCGGCCTGTGGCGCCCTGACCAGGGTCCGGACCGGTCCAAAATCAATTTTTTTGAAAGGTTTTCAAGTTTGGTATCAAATGAAAGCCCTTGCTGAGGCGAACATTTTATCTCATTGGAGGACCCCTCCAAATTGGTCTCTAGCGACCTGTGGCGCCCTGGCAAGGGGTCCTAATTGGTCAAAAATCAAAATTTCCAAAAGTTGTCAAATTTGGTTTTAAATGAAAGCCCAAAATGAGCAGAGCAACTTTTGTCATGTATATATATAACTGCATATCCAAGGTTACGGTGCTGGTTGGCTTTTAAAATAGCCTTCCTGCCTAAGATAACGCACCGTGTAAAAAGTTCTGAAAAGGCCATGAACAGTGGCCTTCCAGCCTAAGATAACGCTCCGTGTATAATGTTCTGTAGAGGCCATGAACGTTGGCCTTCCAGCCTAAGATGACGCACCGTGTAAAAAGTTCTGAAAAGGCCATGAACAGTGGCCTTCCAGCCTAAGATAACGCTCTGTGTATAATGTTCGGTAGAGGCCATGAACAGTGGCCTTCCAGCCTAAGATGACGCACCGTGTATAAAGTTCTGAAAAGGCTATTAACAGACATTTTTCCGTTTCAGCAAATACATTCAGTTGAACTAGAACGTTTTCATCCAGCTTGTTTGCGGTAGCTATATAGCTTTGCTTACATTGTATATATATGCAACTTCTCTGACATGATTTTCTCTGCAGCGGAAAAATAAGCGAAACTAGGGGGGGAAAATGCCCTCGACGGGCAACCAACTTGGTAGAATAGGGAAAGACTTGAATGTTAAATACACGGTGCATGGTTACAACTGAGATTCTGCTGAAGCGGAAAAATGCCGTTTCTCAGCGACTAAAATGACAGAAACCAGCTTTGTGCGCCGAATAGGGAATCTACTCGGCGACTAAAATGAAAGAAACCAGCTTTGTGCGCCGAATAGGGAATCTACTCTAATCTAATCTACTCATAAACGGGATGATTTCGACTTTAAATATTTACGGATCAGGTAGCTCAAAAAGAAATTAATCTAGCGCCACCCCAGCCCTAGCCTCCACGCAACCGGTACGGGAAATGTCATATTGAGCGCAATGCTTACGTTTGCAGTTCCTAACAGAATAATTACCTATATATTTCCTCCCGAAAGACGATAAGTTCGCGCGAATAGGGCGGAAGGAGGGAATTCCCTATTCGGCGACAAAGCTGGTTTCTTTCATTTTAGTCGCCGAGTAGATTCCCTATTCGGCGCACAAAGCTGGTTTCTTTCATTTTAGTCGCCGAGTAGATTCCCTATTCGGCGCACAAAGCTGGTTTCTGTCATTTGCATGAATCTGAAATCTGAATCTGTCAATCTGAATGCAGTAACTATAGACCAGTTAGCCTCCTATGCAGTAGTAGTAAGGTAATGGAATCTATTCTAGCTGAATTTTTAACAAATTATTTAGAAGCTAATAAGCTGCTCAGTGTGAATCAATTTGGTTTCCGCAAAAAAAGGTCAACAGTAGCGCAGCTTCTCACTACTTTAAACAATTGGACTAAGGCGTTAGATCATAAATTAAACATTGATGTGATTTATCTCGACATAGCAAAGGCATTTGACACAGTTTCTCATCCTAAGCTACTCCAAATTCTTACTTCGCTAGGTATAAATGGACTTTTTCACATTTGGATATCAAATTATTTAACTGATAGAAAGCAGTTCGTTCAAGTTGAGCAGTGCTCTTCTACGAAATTATCGGTAATTTCCGGGGTTCCTCAAGGAAGCATTCTAGGTCCTTTGTTGTTTTTGCTATATATTAATGACTTATGCTTTGTATTACGTGCGCTTGATGTTAAATTGTATGCCGACGATGCCAAGCTCTATTTGGCTTATGCAAATTCTGATGAAAGTCAAGTCTTAGTTCAGCATGACTTGGATAATGTATATAATTGGACTAATACTAAGCAACTATCTTTAGCCTTATCTAAATGTGTTGTTATGGATTTGGGACATTTAAATCCCAGAAGGACTTACGTTCTCGGTACTCAGCAACTTGATAATGTTTCCAATTTTGTGGATCTTGGTGTTAGAATATCTAGCGATCTAAAATTTTCTATGCATTGCAATGATATTGCAAAAGCTGGTTTTAGAAAAGTTAACCTGATCTTTTCAGCTTTTCGAAATAGAAATCCAAAATTTATGATAAAACTGTACAAAGCATATGTGAGGCCAAAACTTGAATATTGTTCTGAAGTTTGGTCACCTTATTTGCTTAAAGACATTGACTTGATAGAACGCGTCCAACGTCTTTTTACCAGAAAGTTGTCTGGTTTTCGAAATTTATCTTATGCTGAACGTTTAAATAAACTAAATTTGCCTTCCTTGGAAGAAAGGAGGATATATAAGGATATGGTTATGGTGTATAAAATTATTCATGGTCTGGTACAACTGTCATTTGATGATTTCTTTGAGTACACTCGAAATCCTGCTATGCGAGGTAACTCTAGAAAGTTGTTCATGAAAAGAACAAGTTTAAACGTTAGAAAATATTTTTTTCAATCAAAGGGTGATTGAAATTTGGAATTCTTTGGATGATTTCGTTGTTTCAGCAGAAAATCTTGAAATTTTTAAAAGCCGTCTCGCTGCTATTTCATTTTTGAACTTCACCAAGGGACGAGGATTAGCAGCCGGATAATCGGCCCACCTTGCTCCTTTCAACCTACAATATTGTGCAATGATGCGTCTATAACCACTTTTTTGTTTTGTCATTTATATGCTAAATTGTAATACTATGCGTTGCTATGTATTCTTTGGTTGGTTGATTAAACTACTACTACTACTACTACTACTACTACTATTTTAGTCGCTGAGAAACGGCATTTTTCCGCTTCAGCAGAATCTCAGTTGTAACCATGCACCGTGTATTTAACATTCAAGTCTTTCCCTATTCTACCAAGTTGGTTGCCCATCGAGGGCATTTTCCCCCCTAGTAATAGTAAGCGTTTGAATTTGAAGTGAATTGGCACGAGTCAAAACAATGTGAATCATAATTTTCACAGATTTCATCAACTGAAGGTTTTCTCACTAAAGCAATTCTCTCTAAAGCAATTTCTCACAAAGCAAAATTACAAATTATCACTGTACGGATCTCCGTAGAGATACAAACAGCATTTACGTCAAGAAAATGAAGTAGACGCTGGCCAGCAGGCGGATCCACGAAGGATACAAGGCATTAATCATAAAGAAATAATGAAAAACGCCTGCCTGCAGCCACTGCAGTCCTCTTTCTGTGCGTGGCACAGTTAGAGAGGTTTTGATAAGACCTTCTCTGGCTATGTTGCAGCACAGATAGAGCCGAGCTGGCTGTCCTTCTTGGACAACCTGGTAGGAGCTCCAGGGAATAGTTCTCCCTGGGTAAGAGCGCTCACCGCGCCCATTGGCTCTCTCCTGTTCGGACTAAGGCTACGGCCTTAGTGACTGCAGGCAGGCGTTTTTCATTATTTCTTTATGATTAATGCCTTGTATCCTTCGTGGATCCGCCTACTGGTCAGCGTTTACTTCATTTTCTTGGCAGAGATTCAAAGGAGATAGGCATATCGGTCTGGTTTTTCCTGCCGGTCAAAACACAGCTTGGGGATGCCATATGTGGGGGAGGGCGCTAATCTAACCACCTCGGTCTAAAATCGTGTTCTGTAATGTGGAGAGTGAATGGGATCTTTCCCTCTCCCTTTCTTACTATATACTAAAAATTTCACGGTGAGGGTCATTCATTCCATTTATTTTCAAAATGGTCATTGCAGCCGAAAAATGCCATGATTGGTGAAATCAAGGATTTACTCTTGTGCTATAGATCTCTCCATTGATTTACTGTGAAAACCTTTCTGTCCACTATCCGTCCGGTGTTGCTGCAGAACATTTACAAAATTTAGCTCCAAAGCAAGTGCTCCTGATGCAGTCCTTTATTTTTAGAAAGAAACAACACCCCTTTGTTGGGGGGAGGTTGTCCTTTGACCTACGCACGTCATCACTGATATCTCTTCTCTCCTTTCCTTCTCGCACTCCAGCTAATAAGAGCCAACCTTTTTTGATTCTTAGTTTTTCTTAGTTTTTTCCCATTTTTTCCTAAAAATTTCACGGTGAAAGGAAACTATGTATGGTTGATGTTTGTTGCGTAAAAATAGGTATAGATATCTTTGATGATATGCTGCCCACAATAGGGGCATGTGTACGTTGTATGTCTGTGGATATGTGGTTGGAAAAGTTGCATACGAAAGTTTTCAGAATTCTGTAACTCTTGGCAACCAATTGGCGTATAGGTGTGTGTGGGACACCTTTTAGATACGTAACTACCTACTCCTCCAATTCCTGAAATAAAAAGTATTCCTGGCAGTAGAAATAGTTTTACAGGGTGGCTTCTTTGTGCTTCAAGTCTTTGCTGTAGAAGTACGCCTGTGTATGTACACTCAATGTCTGTGCTGGAGCAAAACATAATATGAAAGCATGTATGCATGATAAATGTATGTACGTATATTATGAACGTACGTGTGTTAAGGTGTGAATTTATTGGTATACCACAACGATGTTCGTCTGTACTTGTTTACGGAAGAAATTTAGCGAGGAGAGGGGGCTGTTAAATTTTGGTTCCATGTTATGAATCGTCTCCCCCCTACTTTTCCCCAAGTCTCCCCACCCGGGTACCCTTTTCTGGCTTTTTCCCCCGGGGGGGGGGGGGGGGGCCCCCCCAGAAATTCGTCCCCCCCCAGACTTGGGTCGCCCCCCCCCCCCAGGATTCGGACCTTCCCCCCCCCAAACCCCCCCCACCCTGAAGTGCCCGGAAAAATAGGGTTTTGAGGGTAAATTTTGAAAATTTTTTCCGGCTTCGCCGGATTTTTACCCATTTTTTAGCTATTTTAAGCTTAAATTTAAGTTAAAAATAGTATATTTTTTAGCTCAGCAGCAAAAAATGCTATTTCTGGGGGGGGGGAGTCTGGGGGGGGGGGGGAGGGACCCCCCCCCAGACTTCCCCCCCCCCGAAATTTTTGCCTAGGAAAAAGCCAGCTTTTGTTATTGTTGGGAGGGGGAGCCCCCCCTTTGTTTTCCTTTCTTCTTGGGGCTCCTTTTTTGGGTTCCTCTACTGCTGGTGCTGTCCCAAGATTCCTTTCCTTTATCAGGAAAGAAATTAGAAGCCCATTCCCTGAATTGCCTTGCTCTCTGTTCTCTCTGTCTATCTCTTTGGAGCTTGCTTTGTGCATACGTACGTATTCAAGTGGGCCCCTTTGGCTGAATGAATACCACCATTTAAAGGACGGACTAGGGGGGAGCCAAGGGCCAGTTAACAGATATACGTACCTACTTAGTACTTTGTGTATATGGCTAATTCTTATTTTTTTCTCTGAAGGGGCGGTGTCGATGTTTTCATGTTTTTTGGAATACCACCAAAACAAACGAGATAAACCGTCTGCCTCTCCCCCTTCCGTTTTGACTCCGTTTTCCCATTGTACCTACGTACTTACTTACTACACAATATATTCTGTTCTTTTCTTGATGTTAAATCCTTACTTATGCAGTTGCTGGTCATAACTGGGACTATGTTTACATGGGTGTACACGTGTCTCACCACATCACTTCACTACGTACTACACTTTTAGGCTTTCTGTGCTGTTAGACATCATGTGTGCATAATGTATACGTATGTAGTATGTACTTGTCTCTCTACATGTAATTACGTATGTATGACTAGTTAGTAGCACATAGTTATAACCTTGGCAGTAATTTTAGACTTGAGCAATTCTGTATGTGCTATCCCCCTTCACCAATTCTTTGTCCTTACATCCTCCCCTTACGTATTTTGGATTGAAGAGAGCACTGCCTATGACACTGAAATCTGAACTGAACGAACATGAAGCTATCTTTCCCCCCATATCTCCCCTTCCTACTTCTATTTGTTCTTTTTCTTAATTTCAGTTTCTGAAAAATCTTCTGCTTCCAGCCCCCCTTTCACATATTTTGATCTGTCAATTATAGATATTGAACCCCCTCTCCCTGCCTACAGACTTGTGTAAGGTGGAGATAAAAACTGGTGTAAAGACTAAACAATATTTCCTGGGGAGGGGGTGCAATAAAGATTTGTGCGATAATTAGTAAATTTGGTTTGGGTCTACTTTAAGTTGTAATCTTCCTTGGTATTTCCGTGTGTCTGAAATAAATGGACTGTCAACTAAGTGTACGTATAATATATACGTAGTGCTACTATGCTAACATGATTAATTGGCATCCGTGTTTAATTTTATGTTGTTAGGTAATGATGTTTGGTTAACAGTTAATGTTTTATTGGTTTCAAGTATGTACGTAAATTTAGTCTTTTTGAATGGATATGATATATATTTTACGCTTATTATCCGTATACGTATTTATCTACTATCCACTCAGTATAAAACTGTGTATATATACGTATACTAGTGTGCATGTGTAAATATAATATATAGCTTTGAGATTGAATTATGACAATGGGGAGGGCCCAAGCTGTCATGTAACAAATTGTATGACACATTTTTGGTGAAAGAAGAACACACACATGAATTTTTAGTATTGAGTATACATGCGTATGTGTGCATGTCGATATTAGAAGACATGTAATTAGCTGAGGTCAAAGCCAAGGGTTCGGGGGTCACTTTAGAGAAGGAAAGAGAGAAAGAGAATTTAGAGCAGTACTATATTGTTTGGGTGGGGGTCGTGTGTATATGTGAATTGGTGTCTTGAGTGTCTGTGCATTGTAAGGGGGGCATGTCCTAATGTTTAATCCCACCAAATTATTACATACGAAACGTTTTCAATTTTACAAAATTCCATGGTTTTGATTAGCAGTAGTGAGGGTGGAAGTCAAGGTTTTGTCTTAGATTTTGATAAAAAGTTGTATATATACAGCGGTTTTCTGTGTTGCAGAACACGTATGAAGTCATTTTTTCGACGCAGCTTTTCGTTAGCTGTGTATGAGCTAAAATGAGCTAAAGTTGTAGACTTAATCGCAAGCTTATATTGAGCTAACAAAAATTAGAATCAAAAACGGATTTCAGATTCTTGTTCTGCCATCCAGAAACCCGAATATACAGCAAAATCGATGACAAAAATTCGGTTTCCCTTGGTCCCCCTAAATTGGTCCCACAGTCCATTCGCGAAATCATAAACCACGTTTTTTTGCGTAAAATACTGCGTATTTACGCAGTCGAGCTTAAAAATACGCAGTCAAAAACAAAAATACGCACCAAAATACGCAGCCGAAAAATTCGGTAGTAGGAATTTCTAGAGTGCTCTAAATTAATTTCTTGAGACAATTTACCGTAGTTTGGGCTCTGGCTTCTGCTGGGGGGCTTCTTCGATTCTCCTTCCGTCTACCGTTGATTATGCTTTCTATTTGATTTGATATAGTATATAAATTAAAATCTTATATATGTGTTTGTTCAATCAAGGGAACAGTAACTCTATTTGTCTAACCAAATATTGGCTTAACATCTTAAACTGTTCAAGGCAAAGAAGTCAAAGTTTTAAGAGCAAATTTACTCCAAAATTTAAAATTTTCTTCAACTTCTGGGGGGCTGCGCCCCCTAGACCCCCTGCGTATTTCTACATTTTTCGTCCACCTATTAATTCATTCTCTTACACCACAGAGAGAGCACGCAACTTAAACTCGAGCTAAGATTCTTAACGTTGAGAAGCGATTTTTGTAATTTTACGCAGTCGAAATTAAAAATACGCACTCAAAAACAAAAATACGCAAAATTTACGCAGGTCCGATTTTCAAAAAAAACCCTGTCATAAACTTTTGCGATATTTGGATTATTTTAATTCAATATTTTATATTTGAGATTTTTCGTGGTCGAAAACGTATCCATACCAAACTTTAGCTCAATTTGTCTAGCATTAAGAGTTTGGGGGGATAATCGTGCCAAGGTCTAGTATATACTTACATACGGCATTAGAGTGGTTTACAGTCTTAGAACATGAAATCTTAGGCTTTTTAACGATCTCAGTAAGGATTTGTCCCAGTTTTTAGCAATAACGAATTTGACAAGTTTTTATCAGGAGGATTTTCTTGATATATATATATGATCCAGCAGATTTTACCGAAAATTTCTTGCAGAACACTTTGAAGTCATTTTTTCGACTCAGCTTTTCGTTAGCTGTGTATGAGCTAAAATGAACTAAAGTTGTAGACTTATATAATCGTAAGCTTAATCTTAATCGTATTTTATATGTTATGCACCGACTGTTTCTAACTTTTACAATATTTTGAATATTCAGATTTTGCTAAATCTATTTGCATATGTGCTGGTTTCAGTTCACTGAACACAATTCAATTTGTTGTTGTTCATCGAGTCACCTTTTTACTTTAGCTTCCCTATCCAAACAGAAACCCAGGAATACACACGGTTCTTTAACTATGTTCACCGCAAAGTTACATAACAAGTTTTTCAGTCATCATTTAACAGCATTCCTGACCTGTAGCAGTTTTTTTTCAGTGGCGCCAAACTGGCGACTATTTGCACTGAAATTTCAGAAATATTATATTACTTTTTGCAATTTTGCAATTTTTTGTCTTATTTGTTTTAATGATATACATATACAAAATAAGATTGTATCATTTGACGGTGTAGAGAGTGTTCCTGAATTTTAGTCTAGTCGGATAAAAAACTTCTTTTTTTCTTTGGCATTCCAATTTCCACTGATTCTGTACCACTGCACTGTTTGTTTATTTGTTTAAGGTATATATATGTTGTTATTAACTTAACAGCTAACAAACAACTATAGAAACTATATATATAGGATGTATATTATAATAGGATAATTTCCTTTATGCTGCCAGTTTCTATCACTGGAGAGCTTTTTCAATAAATCCTTATTTCTTGCTCCATTTGTTTTCAGGAAAGATTGCCTTGAAATTGAGACCAACATTTGTCCAAAGGAATATCGGCTGGCCAAGGAACAGAATCTGATGGCGCCGCCTTTGAACATTTTACCCAACTGTGATAATCTTCCCCTTCAGTCGCATTCGCCGGAGGGGAACTCTCAGCAGCAGCCTTGTATTGAGATTCTGGGGGGCGCCCCCCTCCCCTCTTCTGGAGGTACTGGGGGTGAGTCCCATCCTGTTGTTGTGGGGGGTCCTCCACCCCCAGGCAATGTTTCCCCACGACCTCCAGGACCATCCGGACCCTCTCAGCTGACCACCCTTCCCCCTGAAGCCACGGATATATGTGAGTTCATTTTCTTTACATTACCTACCTGTTTGTACATACGCATGGGTTTTCTTTAGTGGGGGCAGGGGCCCCCACTTTTTGGGCTCACCCCCTTGTACAGAGAGCACCAATGATATAGAAGTTATGTAGCGTATGAACAAATGTAGCTTTCATTTGTTCTTGTAATACTACCATGGCTCCTAATCGACACCAAGACAAAATAGGATGCGTGGTATGTATCCCTGTATATGATGTTTACTATGTGCTCTTCTCTCCTGGCTCCGTGGTGTAGTGGTTGCACGCCTAACTGCAGTTCTGGGGCCGATGTTATCAACGCCCAAACCCGGGTTAAGTCACTAACCCGGGTTAACTTTATGTGTTGAAGATAGCCAGATAAACCCGGGTTTTCAAGTTAACCCGGGTTTAGACGTTGATAACATTGGCCCCGG
>JASAND010028175.1:0-11619 GCA_030248195.1 Trissonchulus latispiculum | reverse complement strand
GGTTCAGAAGGTTGAGTCGTTGTAGTTGATACTAGATTGGGTAGGAAGCCGCTGAGTCGACGATATCTGGAAAATAGATCAGTCTGGAGCTCATTGAGTTTGTCTACGGAGACGCTGACGACGAAGGAAATCTTAGTGACATTAGTGAGCCCGAGAACCAACTGAATCTGCCGTTTCATCAGTGCCCTGAGTGCAGCCACCAGTACAGCTTTAGCATACTTTTCCTAGTTCACGATTGTAGTTCTCTAGTTGAGCCTGAGCATTCGGAGGTAACCTTCTATTGCAACTGTTCTCAGCCGTGGAATCGCGCTGAGATTGAAGCTTGGACTGTTGACAGCGAGCCCGAAGGAAGCCCTCATGCGGAGCCCTGGTCTTGCGTGTTCGAGTGTGACAGTTGTTCTGACTTTAAGGTTCTTTTCTGTTGTGCAGTGACCCCTGGTACTGATCCGTGGGTATCAGTTAAGCATCGCAACTGTTCCCTTGATAAGTACTGGCCTTGAGGCACTAGTGAACTCACGTACCCAACAGGCGGACCGTCTGGATTAGGTTAGACCCACACTAGGCTAGCTTGATCCTTAGACCTAAGAGTAGATTATCTTCTCGACGTCTGCCTCTGTGTAGCAAGGAATTTTGGACCCCTGGATTTCATCTCTTTTGTTACACATTTCCGTTTTTCTTTATAATTCACACTACTTTCAGGCGGCTTACTCTGCGTGTTTCAGCAAGCAGCAACGAAATACCGGCAATTTTCGTGAATTCCAAAAGGTTGAAATTCGTGTAATAGACTATGTTTGCTGTCCGGGGGAAGTAGCTGAGTGGTAGAGTGCTCTACTGCAAAGCTTAAGCTAAAGCACGGCGGTTCGATTCTCGCCCTAGACACTTTTCTTCACATCTTTCAATCCTGACTTCAACCTTTCACAGTTGGCAATTGCGCCGCGCCGGTCCTTTGAACTCAACTGAAAAGTCTGAGAATGGTGAAATTGCAGGTCCTTGAGATGAGAATTTAGTTGATTGCTCTGTGGTCGTGGTGGTCCTCGTGGTGCTAAGAGTTATAGTTGATATTGATTGGCTTAGGCTTTGATTATGATTACTTGCATGATTGAGCATGATGTGTCCTCAAATTTAGGACTTAGACCTTAGACCACACATTCGTGTCTGATTTGAGGACCCGACCTGCAATTCCTGCAAATTCGAGACAGATTTTCAAATTAGATCCGAGTCCGGTATGAAATATCAAAAACAGACTTGAACGTGAACCCCGTGAATAGTGGAATTGCAGGTCATGGCGATTGAAGGTTTGGTACGGTACGGTCCTCGTGGTGCTAAGAGTTATAAGTTGATATTGATTGATATGATTCGCATGTGATTTGATGTCTGATTTGATTTGTCATAAAGGCTCCCGGCTTGAAATAAAGAATGATTTGGCCTCAGCCTTAGGAGAGGACCCGATCTGCAATTTCTGGAAATTCAAGGCAAACTTTGAATTACCAAACCAGAAATGCAAGTGAATTCTGAAAGACTGAACAGCTTGGTAAACTATGTAGTCAATGTAGACAATACATAAGGGTGAGTAGTAGGGTGCTCTACTGCAAAGCAGAAACTCGGTGGTTCGATCCCCGCCCTGGACACTTTTTCTTCAAACTTTTCCATCTCAATCACAGCCCATCACCTAACTGTCCTCTAATTAATTATGGTAGTAATTAGTTTCATTATCGTCACCGACTTTTCTCAACCTCACGTATTTTGTAGGCCATCATGAGTTCCCAAACACGGGTAAAAGCATTTCCACGTCGTTCCCAACAAGCTTACAAATAGGTCCCTGTATACGTTAAAGCAAGAGTACATAATAACTAAGAGTGTGACAAGCGTCAAGCTCTTAGTTATTAGGCTTGTGGACATGATCTGCACGATAACGGCTGACCCCCCCCCCACAAATTAGACCCATCACTTCAAAGAAATTCGCACGCTATGCTTGTGTGCTAAAGCTCGCAACAGACGCACATTGAACCGACTGAGTAGTTGTGTTTTCGAGCTTTAGAACGTAGGCATAGCGTGCGAATTTCTTTGAAGTGATGGGTCTAATTTGCGGGGGGGGTCAGCCGTTATCGTGCAGATCATGACCACAAGCCTAATAACTAAGAGCTTGACGCTTGTCACACTCTTAGTTATTATGTACTCTTGGTTAAAGTAAACAAAAATAGATGAAACAAATTTCTGTTGCCAAAAGTTTGAACGTTTGAAATATTTGGGCAAATTAGACTTATATATTTACGCTTTATAACGTTCAAACTATTATGCTTTATAACGTTCAAACTCTTACGCTTTATAACGTAATTTTTGATATCAGATAATTTCTTCAAACTGATTTCGACTTTAACACATGTCGTCAGGGTTATATTTGAAGGCTTGCTATACGAGCTTGCATCAAGCGCACTTGTCTTGTTTTGCGGACCCATGGCGACTACAAAATATGTGAAAATGAGCAAAATCGGAGATGGTCACGAAAATTCGCTGACTAACCCGTAACCAGCTCCATCAGCAGCATCATGGGGTCGCGTTGTGCCGCAATCCCGATGAATTTGACAATATTTGGATGCGAGTATTGGCGCATAATTTTGGCCTCCTCCAGAAATTTGTTCTTGTCCTCCTGTGAAAGACTGTCCTTGCAGGTTTTGATGGCCACATCTAAAACGCCGCCCTCCGTGTGCAGCTTCCCCTTCCACACTTCGCCAAAGTGGCCCTAGAAAATCGACGGTTGTTTGTTTGTTTGTTTGTTTGCGAATTTAAAAAGTTATTAGTAACATTGGAAATGAAAATAATCAATTAATATTGGTGGGGATAGGAATAAGATGACAATTAACGTTAGCGGAAACCGAAATAAGATGAGATGTTTACTTGCTAAAGAATTAAAACATCATGAGTGTTAGAATTAAAAATTACTTTGATTTCTATATCATCTATCAAAAAACCGTCACTATCCCTGAATCAAGAAATGTTATTAAATTTTTCATAAAAATTCCTTTAAATAAACAAGAACACTTTTGCCCACTTTTCCCAAGAGTTTGGTCTGCTCAATGTCATCGTTAGCCAGCTGCCATTTGGTCCGGAACCGGGCCCTGAGGAGGACGGCGCCGTTCTGATGAATCACGGGGGTCCCGGTGCTCTGGTAGTGCTCGATCAGGGCAGGGACCGTCTCAAAGGACGGTCCCTCCAGGCGAAAGTTGCCCTAAAACAGCGGAGAATAGGTGAACAGTTTTGTTGCTAGTTACGTGGGTTTGCGTAGTGAAAGTCGGGTGCACTGGTACATGAGCTGCGGCTGTGCCTACGTAGCTACGTTTGAACTTTCCTCAAGGAAAGAATTGGGGAAAATTTACCTGCAGCCTAGTGTGGAGAGTAATTCCCGGTCTCAGATAACAGATTCTTATATTCCAGGTTTCTGATAAATGATAAACTGATAACAGAGAGTAGTGCTGGGACCGGTTCCGATTTTTGAAACCGGTTCCGGTTCCGGTTCTTGACTACCGGTTCCGGTTCCGGTTCCGGTTCCGGTTCCGGTTCCGGTTCTAGCTGCCGGTTCCGGTTCCAATTGGTATTTTTGATAAAAAAGCTAAAATCACACGATTTTTTATTTTTTGATAATTGCTATAAAAACTTAATATATTTAAGTGCACAAAACTATGAACGTGTTTTTAAACAGTGTTTTTGCTTACTTTTTACTATTTATATACAAATATTTACTGTGAAAAAGATATGGTCTGTTTCATTTTTACCAATGTGTTGGGGAAATTTTAGCTACCAGAGCTTAAAAAATACTAAGTATTCTCAATCTAGATAAACATTTAGCTACTGCCCTTCAGAAAGCGCACAAAACTTTCCTCGACCAATTTCAAGCAGTCCAATAAAATTTGCTTATCGATTCAACAGCTACAGTTACAATATTACAAAGCTTAATCATTGAAAATGCAGCTAATTTCATCTCGGGGGTCGAAGATTTTTTGAGATCGAAAACTATAGCAGAAAACATTGGGGAAAATCGTTGAACGAGTATTAAAACTTTTCGAGCACTATCAGCACACAGGTACAACTAACTTCATACCTTAAAACCAAAAATTGTATGTTAAATTACAATAAAATAAAATCAAGGTGCAAGTTTTTATTTTACAAGAATTGTTTTAATTTTTGTATGAAATAAACAAATTTGTAAAAAAACGCTATTCCTATCAAATCCTAAACCTATATATAGCAAAAAGTAAAAATATGACTATGAAATAAAAATCCTCACTTTCCCTCACTATATTAAGAACGGGTACCTCAGGGATAATGTTGCTCAGCTTAATCCAATCTGGAGTTGGCTTCAGTATACTGGTTTGTTTCAGTTGAAGTTTGACACAAAAATGAAGAGGCAAAGCTAAAGCTGGAAGAGTTGCCGTAAAACATCAAATCCTTAATGTTACCTTGTAATCCTTAAAGAAGGGTTAACACTGAATACACCTAGTTTTTCTTCTTCTATAACCTTTTCAGAAAACTTAAAACATTGACTGAAAACTGTTATTAAAGACATGTAAAATTGATATCAAATCTTCTGCCATTTACAAACTCAAAAACAAAATTCAACCAAAAAAGACCAAAATAAAGTAAATCCAAAGCTAAATAAATCAAAAAAATTAAAATACAAAAAACCTATTAAGTTTCAAACACAAAATAACACTAGAACCGGCCGGTTCCAAAAGCCACCGGTTCCGGTTCCGGTTCCGGTTCCGGTTCCGGTTCTAAAAATCCTACCGGTTCCGGTTCCGGTTCCGGTTCCGGTTCCGGTTCTACCGGTTCTTTTGGAACCGGTCCCAGCACTAACAGAGAGCCTGCCTGCTGTCACACTCTTATTATTGTGAACTGTGAACATATGCGCCAGGGATGGAAACTGGGTCATGGGTCACTGGGTCATGGGTCGTTTGGGTCGCCATTTTTGCTTGGGTCACTGGGTCTTGGGTCACCAATTTTGTAGGCCGTTTGGGTCAGGGTGGGTCTGGGTCAAGCTGGCTGTGGGTCACTTTGGGTCTGGGTCAGCAATTTTTATTGGGTCATGTTGGGTCTGGGTCACAGGGTCTTACTAAATTTCAGATTCGAAGATCATTGTTCCAATTACGTAAAACTGTCGCTGCTAAAAAAATTTTTCGCGCCTTCGGCGCGAATTTTAAATTGAATTTAGTATTGCTTGTCTGAAATCAGTAGAGTTAGCTGTGACTTGTCCGGCCATTATGTTTTCGCCGGTTTACGTAACAAAAGCCATGTACACTTCCATAGATTTTAAAATTTTAAAATTTGCTACGTCAACCAATCAGATCTTCCACGTAAAATAACTATTATTGAAAGATAATGAAAATGACAAGATTGAGGAGCTTCGATCCTACAAACTATACATATAGGTACATATGTATAGGTATACCTCTTACCCAAGTTCAAAAATCAAGAAAGTTACGGCGTTTCAAAACCACCCCCCCCCCGGGTCACGAAAACGATTAGGTCATTTGGGTCTGGGTCACGGAATTTTCAAATTTCATGGGTCGCCTTGGGTCTGGGTCAAATTTGCGTATGGGTCGAGTGGGTCATGGGTCAGAAATAATGACCCAGTTTCCATCCCAGATATGCGCGTCTACGCGTGTCTGTATGACTGCACCTTAAACATTCAAGAATGTGAGCAAAGGACAGCACAGAAGCCTAACTTTAACCTTATAATAGTGTAAACTTTTCCTTAAGTCACACCTTGTGGTCCATAGCCAGTAGGAGGTGTTTGGGGCCGTTCCAGTAGATGGAGAGGACCACCTGGGGCTCCTCCGTTCTCCGAGACAGACGGACAATGTAGTCACCATTTTTTTTCAGATGATTATTGATCTCTTCCCTTGGCAAAATGCCATGATAGTACTCCTTCTCTTCCAAGCTGCCGAGCTGCAGTAATCAGGAAATGAAAATATGAATACATACGTAGTTTTAAAAAAGAAGGAGCTTTATTTGAAAAGGGCTTTGGGCTGAAGATTCAAATTGGGCCGTTGATACAGTTAATCCGTGACTAATGATGTAACTAATACAATAATTACTAAATTATTTTAATTCTTAATGACATAATTAATTAATATAATGATAACTAAATTAATAATAGTATATAATTGAATGATTTTACTCTAATCCATTTAATCTTTCATTATCTTACGAATATCCATACCTTTCCAGTTATATCATAGAGTGAGCTGGATTCTCGATCCGAGGTGGCACTATAGTCCCGTTCGATGGCCGCGGTTTTTGGTTTGTGCATGTAGTCCTAAAATTTGCATGAAAGTTTCCACAAAAGTTTCAGAAACCCCGCATGTAGACAGATAGTTTTATACTTAGTTCACGTTGTAAGGAAAGCAGGCCTAGAAAAGATTGATAAGCCTGATATGGGAGTTCAGCTGATGACCCTGTGGTGTAGTGGTAACCACGACTGACTTCAAAGCAGAAGGGCCGTGGTGTAAAAAAGGTAAAGGTTTACCCCAGGAGATATCTCCGTCCTGCCACAGGACATGGGGTGCCGGTGCTCATCTCTGGAATCTCAGCTGTAGAGCCAGGAGTGTCACCTCAACTGATGACTGCACCTGTGGAAGGGAGGGCCGGCCCTTGTATACAGACTATTGTTACCGTGGTGCGTTTCTGTTTAATTGGTTACTTTTTGTCCTGAGTGAAAAAGGTAAACTTCTCTCTTCCTCTCTCTCTCTCTCTCTCTCTTAGGGCCTGGTTCCAATGGTAAACGGTGCCTGACACCTCCCGTCCGGGGTTTACTTCGGTCTAATTGTTCCACCAACCCTTGGTAGAAGCGCTACAACATTAGCTTTGTATCTTTTTCCTGAAATCTGTGTAATACTTTGAGATCAGTATAAATAAAGGTATAAACAAATGTGTTGTGAAATCAGTGAAACCAAGAGTTTATAATACCAAGAGTAAGACACGCAGCTCTTCCCAATAGAATAAGCTTGCAAGATGCTCGAACATTAAGACCGAAATCTCGGGGGGGGGCGTCTCAGTTCTGAGCGTGTAAACATAGAACGCTGACATTTTTTAAAAACGGGCGTTTTCAACAAATTAAATACTATAACTTGAGCTAAAAACTCGTACAGCAATAATTTTTATATTATTATGTTGCGCAGAATGAGATCTTTTTAACAATATAAAAATTATATAGTTCGGTTTAGTTTAGGCAATCCCTCATAAATTCAGCAACAACGTATATAATGCATTTCTAAGAAATGATGAAATTCCCAGAATTTTCGTGGCAAGTATGCTTTATTGTCGGTTTTGTAAGAGATTACCGAAACCGAACTATATAATTTTTATATCGTTAAAAAGATCTCATTCTACGCAACATAATGATATAAAAATTATTGCTGTACGATTTTCCTAGCTCAAGTTATAGTATTTAATTTGTCGAAAACACCCGTTTTTAAAAAAAATGTCAGCGTTGTTTACACGCTGAGAAGCCCCCCCCCGTGATTTCGGCCTTAATGTTTCGAGCATCTTGCAAGCTTATTCTATTAGGAAGAGCTGCGTGTCTTACTCTTGGTATTATAAACTCTTGGTTAAACTAAAATTGATACCATGTTTCGAATGGGACAAAGCCTGACTTTGTAGAACTTTCCGACCACAACGCCCGTTTTTGCTCGCCGTCTTCGCAGCTTGGAACTGGCACAAGAAAGATTTGGGAGAAAATAAGGCACAAAGTGCCAAATAAATTGTCTAAAAATAGAAAATAGGGCTGTAAAAGTTGACATACGGTCAACGTAACCCTTAATTCTGTGTATTGCAACTGGCTGTCGTAAGCCAGTTACATAACAATTAATAGGATAACGTGGTGGGGAATAGTGCGGAGATCCCTTTCCTTGAACCAGCGAAAATAATGGAGACCCCCTTCCGTGACAGCTGAAAAAAGGTATTTATTTAAATTTCATTGAAATTTCTCCATTTATAATTCATAAATTCATAAATCACACTTTTAAGCAATTTTTGTGATTTTTTAATAGAAACTTGCATATACATTGTTAGAATTATTTTAAGTCGGTCACTTTTTTCTGTTTTTTTGGCTAAATTTTCAACAAATTGGTGCATAATGCTTGCTCATTTTCGCTTAAAATGGATTCTAAATTGGACCTCGAATTATCAGAAATCAAAATTAAACTTACATAAATGAAAATCAGTGAGAATGGGAAAGGGTAAACCAAACCCCTCAGAGATTTAGAACCAAAAATGCGCTTTAGCAAATTAAAACCATTCTTTCAAACCGTTTTTAAAATCGCTAAAACGTTTTACTTCTTGGCCAAAAATGTAAAAATAACAATTTTTGCAAATTTTGAGGCAGACCTTTTTAAATTTTCGAAAATCTTCAGGGGTAGATCCCTCGTCGGCGTTGGTGTACCCGACCCCGTATTAACCCCGTATGGACAGCATGGTTGAGTATATAAACTGTGTCTCAAGATTTAAAATAGAAGATGAATTTTAAAGTTTTGCGAATTTTAGACAATTTCGCTTTCTACATTTTTTGGTCAGACTGGGCAAAATCGCGCCCTCCAATCGGAAGGCAGAAGTCAAAATTAGGATTTTGTCAGAAGACACATACATACAGTGAAAGAAGATGAACAATTTGACTAGTGAAACACAAATATCTAGTACTCTGCTAAGAGTATGCTACTAAAAGCTACCAAGCAACAGCTAACTCAAAAATCAATATTATACCGGGTTTCTCCTCCCTGTAGAGCAAAACTTTTCTGCCTATATACCACAAATGGTGTCTACCTTGAAACTATTTCTATGACAGAAGAACAATAGAAATTTAGACAATTGGCGCAGCCTGTTAATTAGTGGTATCAAGAGTACATAATACATAAGAGTGTGACAAGCGTCAACAGTCCAGCAGACTGTTGATTTTTATGACAGCTCAACTAAGGCTGATCGATGACCGCATTTGAAGATTTGAAGAAGGTTTTGACAAGCTTCTTCGCGTACACAATGAACGATACAACTACAGAATGACTTTTGAAGTCGTCGCCGTGAAATAGGGGAGAGTTTGCCTGCAACGCAATCAGCGAAGGCAAATGTTAGCTTACATACAGTAAGGTCAAACAAACCCGTCTGTGTTCTCCCAAATACCGTTTTATGAGATTACGAGTCTATTTATGTTTAGTTTTTATTTTGTTTTTCTTTGGTTATTTGTTTGCAATGTTTTTGGTTGGGAAATAAATAATACTAGTACTAATACTAATACTAACTCTTGTTACCTCCTTTCCCATAGGGTTTTTATCTACAACTGGAAAAGGTTAACTTGGTTAATAAATTTCCACTTTTTCTTAACACAATTTCAGTTTCAGCTTTTTCGAATTCTTCAATCCGTCAGGCCGGTTCAGAATTAATTGTCAATCCTTCCGCCCGTCGTCGGAAACATTTTATTTCACGCAAAATTGAATTCACACTCTACCTTCGAGAGACTAGGTTGGTGTTAAGTGATACGTCGTTGCGATTTTAAACGAAGCACGGAAGGATAGTTTATGTCTGGCGCTGTAGAGAAATTTGATACCTAATTTTAGGCGTTGTCATTGCATTCATGCGAAACAACAGTCTTGACTGACTGCCAAAAACGGTTTTTTCGACAAGAATGAACTTTTTAATTAAATTCTGCAGCATTTTTCTTCGATTAGTCAACCTGAACTTGATGATCGGAAAAAGCACTAAAATTGGCTGCAAAGCAAACTTGTGCAGAGCAGTGTTTTTCTAAAGAATAAAAAAGTTAGCACCAGTCGTGGATCGAACCACGGACCATCAGATTTGTGGTAGAAAATGCTACCAGATGTGCCAAAGAGCTAACTAGAATCGAACGTTTTGGTGATACTTCGCATTAGAGTTGTGCCGTTAAGAAATTTTCCGG
The DNA here is from genome assembly GCA_030248195.1 of Trissonchulus latispiculum. Lineage (NCBI taxonomy): Eukaryota > Metazoa > Nematoda > Enoplea > Enoplida > Ironidae > Trissonchulus > Trissonchulus latispiculum. The sequence goes on along the minus strand of JASAND010028175.1, from coordinate 1,679 downwards.
CCCGGGCCCGGGCCTCACCAACTTTTCGGGCCGGGCCTCGGGTCGGGCTCGGCCTGGCCCGAAGCCAGAACGCCCGAGCCAGCCCGAAGCCCGAGGCCAGGCCCGGGCCCGAGTTAAGGCCCGAGGCCCGAACCAAGCCCGAGCCACGGCCCGGGCCCGAGTCAAGGCCCGAGGCCCGGTTCAAGCTCTGAGAGGCCCGGGCCCGAGTCAAAGCACGAGAAGCAACGAGAGCACGAGCATTTTAAAGTGAACTGAAACTGAAACTCTGACTGAAACTAAAACTGAAACTGAAATTATTTTACGTTGCCGACTGAAACTGAAACTATTTTGGTCCGCCGACTGAAACTGAAACTGAAATTGTTTCGGACTATCGACTGAAACTGAAACTGAAACAAAATCGGCTACTGAAACAACACTAAAGATTATTCCAAGTTATATATACAAGATCGTTTAAAAAACTGGAGTAGGTCGGACACCAGCTTAATCTTAAAATCCTGTTTATTCCCTTTAATCACATTTTACAATGCCAACTTAGCACCTTTGCTCAGGCACATCAATGGCAGAAAACAAAAACGGCAAGACTTTCTCAACAGTTAACTGAGTCACTAACAATCCCACCAAATCAAAAGTAATGCACGTATACGCTTCCTTCCTTTGTCCTGATGAGTGGGAAAGTGTGCGAAGAACTGGTCATGGCGTGGTCTGATGTTAGCGGAACCACATCGTTTATGCATACAACACATTGTATATACTATGCGTATTCTGGCAGGTAAGCCAGCTGGCGTGAAAGGCCCGACAGGCCCGAAAGGCCCGAGAGGCCCGGCTCGGGCCGGGCCTCCAGAACTTTTCGGGCCTCGGGCCCGGGCCGGGCCTTGTCCTAGAAAACCGGGCCGGGCCCGAGTCAGGCCCGGCCCGGGCCCGGCCCGAGGCCCGACTCAAGGCCCGAGCACAACTCTACTCCGCATACCTTACAATTATTCGCAGTTGTCAAAAACGCTCTACTCTGGGAGGCGCACACCTTACCAATGGCTTTTATTATTTTCATGATCTAATGTCGCCAGATTCATAGCTTTTAATTAAGAGTTACGAAATTGCATATTAAATTTTATGAAGCATGGATGAAAATAGACAAACATAAAAACAGGTAGCGAGTAAACGGTTTTTGACAATTGCGAAAACTTTTAAAGGTGTGAGCCAAACGACGTATCACCAATGTTTTCCCCAATACGAGATTGCGCCTCGTTTGGCCTAACTGGTTAAGCACTAGAGCGCGGAACTCTATGTTGTGATTTCGATTTCTACTTGGGAAGCGAACTTTTCAAAGATTTTGATGGTATTAGTTGCTATCTTATTAACACACCCGTTTTGTCCAATGCATTTTCTAGGGGTGGGAGAGTAATTTAAAATGAAATGATAAGTTATAGGGTACAAATACACATCTTTGGTTTGATGCATTATCAGTTATCCAAATTTATATTATATTATTTATATTTCCAACATTTATATTTTATTGGTTCATAACGAAAATTTTTTAAAATTCATTGCTTTAATGAGATTTTATCCTCCACTGAGCATCCACAACTGAGCATGTTCCACGTTTCCATAGATCTAAGAAAGCGCTTGTGGTTAGAAGATGATTCGGACAAAACATACGGTAGAAGTGCAAAACATAGCATTAT
>JASAND010028174.1:0-49731 GCA_030248195.1 Trissonchulus latispiculum | reverse complement strand
GGGGGAGGAGGGTAAAAATACGTACGTAGAAAAATGAACAAAAATGATTGAACGGCAAAAGAAAGGTTTACCACGGGTTTAACCCCCACAGAACATATAAACAAAAATTAACCGAAATAAAAATTTGAAAATTTGAAAATTTTAGCGGAAGGGATTCAAAACCGCAAGGCCAAATTTGACACCCTGAGCTCCTGGCAGCCTAATGTAGCGGTCGGAAAATTACGACAAACGTAAAAAAACACGAGCGTAGGGGGGCGCGCCCCAACGCGGGGCGAGAACCCTGAGCTCCTGGCAGCCTAATGTAGCGGTACCAGAGTGAAACTAGCCTAACACAAAAGTACCGTTACCCCGCGAGAGCAACTCAAGCGAGGAGACCGTGGCACAAGTGAATAACACACCAACCGCGCAGGAGCCGGCCGGGGAAGCCTCGCCAAATAAATAGCCCTAGTGAGTGGGTGACACCCGCTCACCTCAGAAATAACACTAAACTAACCTAGGAGCTCAGTAAGACCTACCAAAAATACACACAGCTAATGGAGATATTTAATACGTACAACAAGTATTATGGAAATATAGCAGATATGAAATATAACAAGTGATATAATTTAGGGGGGCGAAGGCCCAACTGACAAACAGTTATACAGTAAATAAAATAACACACACACAAACTCACCAACACACTTTATATGGGCGAAGCCCCGCTAACGTACCAATAATACAAAAGCCCACTGTAGAATGACAGGGGGAGAAACTGTACAGGAGATAGTGAGAGCAGAGAGAGAATAGCAACTTGACTATACAAGGGAAAACCCACAACTGAAAGGGGGAGAAGTTTGACGGAGAAACCCCCTCCCAAGAGAAGCGCCCTCTAGCTGGGGTGTCCCAATCATGTAGCTCCAAGGGGGGACCCCACCCAACCAAACCTATCCTATAGGTGGAGCTACATGACACGTGAAGGAATGCTTGCTGACTAGGCAAGCCAACTATTAGCTAAGTTGATTGATTTCGTAATAATTGAAATAACGAAAAGGTTGACCGTTACAGTCAGCCTCTTGCGTTACAGTATGAGCCAAAAACGATTTTTGGGGTCAAAAAATGGCCATTTTTGACGAAATAAGTTGTTTCAAAATTACTGCCAACTCTTACAGACAATTTCGGCTTATTTATACTCAATCGATACACCGTCCAATTGCGCATTTTATCAATACCTATTCGCTGGAGTTCGTTGCTTTAAGCTAGGGAATTCGCCGAAAAACCATTTTGGCAAAATTGCGATTATTTTGTTTTGAACATTGATTTCTCAAAAACTGTCCAATGAATTCGCGTGATTTTGGGCTGAATGAAAATTCGCCCTATTGCGGAGGGACATTTTTCTTGGTTTGAGCTAAAACCTCTCTGCGAGAAAACTGGATACAAATTTGCGAAATTCCGTGTCATCGCACATTTGCTGGATTTTCTGGAGCATTGAGACTTGTTGAGCCAAATCCAAAAAATGTCCCTCGGCCCACATGTCCTTCAAATCATGGCACAAGAAAAAATTTCGGCTGATTTTACAGTTTTGAGAAATCGATGTTCAAAAACTTTTGGTGTATATTCCGCCTGTCAGATGTCAGTATGTCAGTAAATTTTTGCTAAGATTTTGCTAATTTTGTTAGTTTCGTAAGCTCATCTGAATGTGCAGATTATAAGCTTTAAAACGATGTATATATAAAGCTCTTTCCAACTTACAAAATTGCGAAAGTTATAACATTTCGAACAATCACCATCAAAACACTGCACAAAAGGATACCAGCACCTTAAGAAATAGGTTAAGCCTATGCCTATCCAGCTCCCTTTTTTAAGTGTGAGGTGTGAGAAAACTGAACAGAAAGTTGCGAAATTTCGTGTCATCGCGCATTTACCGGATTTTCTGGAGTACTGAGACTTTTTGAGCCAAATCCAAAAAAATGTCCCTCGGCCCACATGTCCTTCATATCACAAGAAAAATTTTTGGCAGATTCTACAGTTTTGAGAAATCGATGTTCAGAAATTTTTGGTCTATATTCAGTCTGTCAGATGTCAGCATGTCGGAAGTTTATTGCTATTTTTTGCCAATTTTGCTAGTTTCGTAAGCTCATGTTAATGTACAGATTATAAGCTAAGGTGCTGGTATCGTTTTGTGCAGTGCGTTTGTGGGTATTTTTTGAAACGCCATAAGTTTCGCAATTCTGTGAGTTGGAAAGAGCTTTATACATCGTTTTAAAGCTTATAATCTGTAGATTCTCATGAGAATACGAAACTAGTAAAGATCCCCAAAAAATAGCGAAAATTTTCTGACATACTGACATCTGACAGGCTGAGTATAGACCAAAAATTTTTGAACATCGATTTCTCAAAACTGTAGAATGAGCCTAAATTTTTTCTTGTGCTGTCCTATAAAGGACATGTGGGCCGAGGGACTTTTTTTGGATTTGGCTTAGCAGGTCTTAACGGTCAAGAAAATCCATTAAATGTGCGGTGACACGAAATTTCGCAACTTTACATTCAGTTTTCTCGCAACTGGAGATGTTTTAGCTCAAACCAAGAAAAATGTCCCTCCGCAATAGTGCGAATTCTCATTTTGCCAAAAATCACGCGAATCCATTGGGTAGTTTTTGAGAAAGCGATGTTCAAAACAAAATAATCGTAGTTTTGCCAAAATGGATTTTCGGCCAAATCTCTAGCTTAGAGCAACAAACTACGGCTAATAGGTATTGATAAAATGTGCAATGAGACTGTATATCGATCGAGTATAAATAAACGAAAATTGTCCGTACGATTTGGCAGTAATTTTGAAAAAACTGATTTTCTCGAAAACGGCCATTTTTGGACCCCAAAAATCGTTTTTTTATTATACTGACTTAACCACTAAAGATAGCTCAAAAGTTGTAAAAGCAAAAATGTTCATTTTTGCGTCCTCTTTTCAGCCATACCAACCAATCTGGTGTCTCGACTATGGGCTGAGAGAATAATGGCAAAAACCAAAAATTTCTTATCTTTGCACCTAAAAATGCGGGACTGGTCCCAGAATGTTAAAGAGCACCGAAATAGTGCATTTGAAAAGTTTCATCCACTTTCATAAAGAATCAAAGCCTATGGGGTTAAATTTACACAAAGCGATACCAGCACCTTAAATGAGTTCTTTTGCCCAGATATAACTGCAGTACTGGATGTGGTGTGCTTATGCAATATAGTTGTAGAACTCTTGGTTGCTAGAGTTGCAAAGTTTCAACAGGTTATGGGCCCAGGCCTTCTCTGATTTCCCCATTTTCGTTTGCCTATCTCCAGTGGTCAATATGTCGGAAGAAAAATGGACTATTGAAAAGCTGGATGGATCCAATTGGCCGACGTGGAAGTTCCAGATGAAGCATTTGCTTCGAGCAAAGGAACTGTGGGGTGTGGTTGATGGGTCTGAAGTCCTGGACGATAACGCTGGTGCTGGTGTTCGTCGAGCTCTTCAAAGAAAGATGGAGAAGGCTTTCTCCACGATTGTGATGGCGATACATCCGTGTCAACTTTATCTGGTTACTTCCTGTGATGAAAGCGATCCTCAGGACTGTTGGAATTCTTTGAAGCAACACTTCGAAAGAGACACTTTGTGCAACAAGCTGTTTTAGAGAAGCAGCTTTTCAAGCTGGAAATGGCTGAGGGTACGTCTGTTCAGGATCACTTAAAGAAGCTGAAAGAGTTTTGTTTTGTTGTCGAGTTTGCCGCCTAGTTTCTCGGTTTTGGTAACTGCATGTTCAGCGAGTTATGTTCAGCAGGCAGTGGCGAACGAGGAACTAAAACGAGAAAGTGATTCAAATGGCGGAAGTGGTGGTTCAGGAGCCCTCATTGCGGGCAAATTTGGAAAGAAGTTCTACGGTAAATGTTTCAGTTGTGGTCGTCAGGGTCATATCAAGAGAGAGACTGTCCTTCACGTCATGATTCAATGATGGCTGCTGGAAAGGACAAAGGCTGGCTACACAATGGCAGGGACATGGAAAAGAACAATTCTTGTAAAGAGCAGGAAAGTGATTCGGAGTCTGCCTTCACTGTTTTTTGTGGGAGTCCTCGAAAGTCCGCTGAGTGGTTAGTCGCCACATGACTTGGTAGCAAGGTCAGCTTGTGGACTATGTTAGGTTTAAGAAGCCGGAAACAGTTCGTCTTGGCGATGGGAGATCAGCAAAGGCTTTTGGTGAAGGAACTGTGAAGGTTGTCAAGCTGGTCGGTGGAAGGAATACGGTACGGAACTTTTAACGTGCCTTGTTTGTCCCCAGCTTAGCCTGCAACCTGTTTTCGGTCCAGGCTGTAATGTCCACTGGGGAAAGGGTTACCTTTTGTGATGGTAAGTGCCTTATCAAAGGGGGTCAGGGAGGTGTTAAAGGCGTCGCCTTCCGTCGAGATTTTCTGTTGTATCTGAGGTGCCGTCCAGTGAATGTGGTCCCAGGTGGTTTGGGTGCTGATGGCCAACAGTCACTTAGTCGTCTGCGTCAGCAGCGGTACAGTTGGTTGTGTCAGCCTGGACAATCGGTTCACTGTGCCTTGTCTGTACGCTTACTAAAGAAGCGGGAACACTGTGGAGGAAATTAAGGTGTTGGGTTTTACGAAGGAAGTGGGAGTTGTGTTTTTGTGTTTTAAACTGTTTACAAACTCTGAAAACTTGCTTATGGAACTGTGAAATAAGTGGGAGTATTGCAAAAGTGATATTTTCCAGTTTCAGCTCTGTTATGTTATCTAAAAGTCCTGCGCTTGTGTGTTTTGTACCACTGCTTAAATGAGTTCTTTTGCCCAGATATAACTGCAGTACTGGATGTGGTGTGCTTCTGCAATATAGTTGTAGAACTCTTAGTTGCTAGTGTTGCAAAGTTTCAACACTATGGCCTACGTAGTTAGGAGGCTTCGGTGTGAGTCCGTCTTAGCATAAGCAGCAGTGGACGGCAAGCAGTGTAGACACTAGCAATGTCTGATACTATCTGATCTCTACCGGTAGTCAGATTTGGTTGCCTTGACTTGCAAATCAAAAGCCAAACTGGGACTTCTTTGTTTACGAGAACTTTACTCTTCACTCTCTTCAATTTCTTCATGAAATTATACGCTATATGCTGAAGTTCTGATTTTCAAATTGCACACAGCAGAGATGATGTCCGGGTCGGATGACCAGATAGCCAGGTCATCTGCGTAAATGCTTCTCTCCACTCCATCAGGTACATCGTTCAGGGTGTAGTTGATGAACTTAATGAAGAGGAGTGGAGAGTGCACCGAGTCCTGTGGAACCTCGTGGTGGAAGATCTTCCTCTATTGAGAGTTCCGTTAAGAAACCCAGGTCCGTCTGCCTGTAAGGAACGCATTGATTCTCTTGATACAGCAAACTGGCAGGTGGAATTTCAGTAGTTTCTTGATGAGAGCATTCGTGTGTACGGTGTCGATGGCCAGTGAGAAGTCAATTAGTCAACAATATACTGTCAATTATATACTGTTCTTTTGGCTGGGGGCGTCTTCTGGAAGCCGTCGTCGATTCCCTGTCTTATTCTAGCCAGCTGGTCCTATGTTACTTTGAGTTGTCTCAAGAACGCCTGAAGAGAGCTTAAAGATCCAGACGATTCAATGGCGTACTTGGAGCTGGTTCATTACCACCATTTCCTGAGCTTCACCACACAACTGGTTAGGTTAACCGAGCGGCAGGAGGAGACTTCGTTCGTAGTTTCCCTTTTTTCGGAATGGGAATGCTCGTTTCCAGCTGGAAGGGATCTATTGGGTGCGCCAGCATACATTGAGTAGCTGTCTCAGGTATTGGATCCCGGAGAGTGGACGTTGGCTCAGCGTTTCGTTCATGATGGGCTCCGGGCCACGGTTCTTGCCTCGCTTGAGTGCCTTGGTTGCTGATCTGACTTCTGCTGCCGTAAAAGAAGGTACGCACAGAAGGTGAGGATCAACATCGTCAGTGCAGTGCAGTTGCACTGTGCTCGTAGATCCGTGTGGTTGCGGATTCTGAGATCTTTGGTATCTCTGGTTTGTTTCACGTAGCTGATGCGGGCGTACTCCGAGACGAAATTGGCTTTCTGGAAGTCAGTGACCATATCTAGGCCACTACCTGGACCTTTTCCGTGCGGTACGGTATCCGTCTATGGCTTGTATGACCTTTCAGACATTTCCAGGGTCGGGTCTCACAGATAGGACGATAGCTTTTGCCCAGTCTTCAATCTCTAGATTAGTGTTCTGTGTTCTCTCAACGCTTCGATCCAGGCCGGGCGCTGAGCTAGGTCTGCCTTTGTCGCTGTTCTGATTGCTTCATCAGTTTCCGCTGATCACCATGGAAAAAATTTTTCAGAGGTCCCCTTGGGATGGTTTCATCGTTGCCGTGAGAATGGCCTCTTGTAGGATTTTGGCTCTCGGTGGATCCTCAAGATTGCGTACTCATAGGAGATTCGGATCGGGAGGTGATCAGATTCCTCTGCCGGTCAGCTGAAGAGATATGATTTGGAAGAAAGACAGATGGTGAGATCAGGAGCGGTTCCGCACTCCTCCTTCAGGACTCTAATGTCGGCACTCAGCGGCAAGTCCAACATGTGGTCTCCCATTTCATCTGAATCTGCTGCCCGTGTTCCCAGAGATTAGCGTGCCCTCTCATGTCAACACAGACCAGTACATTCGGGACAGACGGAAGGAAGAAATAGTCAAAGGGCTGGTCCCTGTTTTCGGCCAGCTGTTGTTGGATGGAGGTACTTAGAGATTGACCACCAGTAAATCCCGAGGACCAGATATAGGCAGATTGCGATAGCTTCCGATGTTCTGTCGCTTGGCGCCAGCTCCTGGACCTGAAGGAGGAAGTGGGAATTTCTGGGAATTTCAGCACCCCTTCTCCTTTTACAACAGAACAGCTGTACCCCGGTCTGTCCGGTGTTCTGAGGCGTAGTCCGTACATTCTGAAGTTGCTCGGTTGGGCATTAGGCTGGTTTCCAGGATTTCCATACCGTCAAACCGCTCCAGTTCCAGTTTGTGCCTGATCCAATGCAGTTTACTGGCCAGACCGCCAGCGTTCCATTAGAGTGCTTCCGGGCCAGTTGACACTAAATGTTTGTAAGCCTGACTGTGGGGGCGAAGGGAGGCGGAGACCCGGCGGGTCTTACTTTGGTGGGGCAGGAGGGTGTAGTGGACGGCGGGGGAGGGCTGGCCGGTGGGGTGGGGTGATTGGGGTTGCCTTGAAGGGTTGTGTTAAGCGGAGATGGCAGCCTCCGTTTGGTACAGATCCAGTTGTTGTTGTAGTTTCTCAATGATCTGAGGACCCATCCGGCGCACCGATTTGCACACGACACAGTTTCTTGAAGTGTTTCTGTCACAAATTGAGCAGACCATGTTGGTCCCGGCCCAGGGCTTCGCACCATGCCCCCAACCAGTACCAGGAGGTGGCCCCAGTAGGCTAGTTTACCAGGGCCGCTGGCTACATATCCGACTGGGTATGGGCGTGCTGAATGATAGGCCTGTTCCCGGAGATTTCGGTGCCAGAGGGGGCCCCACTGCTGTATGGGGTCTGGGATCCTTTCATTGGGAGCCAGAATGTGTGAACCCGTTTGTTTCCATTTCCACCGGAAATACCAGGGGGGAATGGTTCTGCCGATCCACCACTGCAAGATACTTTCATGGACCAGCGTAATATACTGAAACTGAATGAAAACTATATACTGTTGGATTCAACTCATATTAAACAGAGATTACGCTAATTAAATTTCGCAACATGTGCGCTGGTTTTATTTTTGGTAAAAAGATGTACCTTCGGAAAAATCTACTTTCAAATTTTGAGAAGTCATGTCTGCTGAAATGTGACACCTACATAGGTGGTCATAAAAACTTAGCAAAAAATGTAGCTGCTGAGCGACTGTTTCGCGATTAATAGCCAGTCAAAGTTGGATAACCACAAAGACTAGGATTCTGAAATAAAAAAAATTGATGACTTTCGTATTTGTTAACAGACAGAGCTACTATAATTTGGCGGTTAAGACTTCCGGACACAGTTACGAACTGGAAAAACGTGAACACTGGAAAAAGGTTTAAAACTTGAGATGGAAGACACAGGAAGAAGATGAACATTTTTAACTTTGTATATATTGTATTTTATCTTTGTCAATTTAATAAACTTTAGTTAATTAATACATACCAACAAATACATCTTTCAGATATGGATAACTTCGATGCGGCCAATCTTGTGCAGCTCCTAAATTTTGTACTATTGAATTTGTATTGAAAGTTACTGTTCTCAGTTTTGAAAATATTTGTTTCGCCATCAAAGCAGATCTAGTCCCAAGCAATCCCCCTAATCTAACGATATTTAAATCCCTATCCAATCCCATCCCATGGGATCCCATTCCATTCGTCGATCCTGGTAAGGAGTAAGAGACGCTTGCCTTATCAATGTCGGGGGCAGAATATGTGATCCTATTTAGTGCTGCACAAGAGAGGATTTGGATGCGCGCTCTCCTAAGGAACGTCGTCCATTTTCATAACGTAGCTCACAATAGAGATGAGATCAGGGCCGACTTTTTCGGCCCGGCCCGGCCCGGCCCTGTTCAAATTGTAGGTCTGTCCGGCCCGGCCCGGCCCTGTGTCAAAAATTTCAGGCCCTGGCCCGGCCCGGCCCTGAGCGCCGTTTAGGTCTGCGCGGCCCGGCCCGGCCCTGAAAAGCCCTGATTTTTAAAAAATTTTCTATAAAGTTTTGAGACACTTAGAATTTTGTGTTCTGAAGCGCTATCGTATTCTCGAGATTCAAAGTCGATGTTCTCTCAAAAAACAGTGCATTACGAATATTTAAACATCCTAAATTGCTAAGGAAATTAATACATGTACTAAATTAGCCTGAGGTCGATTTACCAAAATAGTTAAATGTTTTGCATGGTTGAATGTTTGTTTGTTTGTTGTGTGAAATAGAATTTTAAACTTCAGTTACTCGAACGCTGATGTATACATGGAGGCACTCTTTATCAACTAAAATTTCAAAAACTGTACACAAACTTTAACAATATTTGGTACATGCAGTCTCATTTGATACAAAGAAAGCAAGAAATTTTGAATTTGTGAAGGCAAGAACAAATATTAGAATTCGAAAGTGTATGTATGCAATAAATTAATGTGAAAAACATCAAGGTTTGGCAGGGCCGAACAGGGCCGGGCCGGGCCGGGCTTTTTTCGTTGGGAGCGGCGCGGCCCGGCCCGGCCCTTACTAATTTTTCCTCAGGCCCGCCCCGGCCCGGCCCTGACGGGAAACCAGGTCTGCGCGGCCCGGCCCGGCCCGTCGGGCCGGGCCGGGCCGGGCTTTCTCGGCCCTGATCTCATCTCTAGCTCACAAACGGAGCTCTCTTCAGCTACGTTAAAGTGAGCTACGTTTCATAACGTAGCTGTTTTATAATATGAGCTGCTTTTTGTAATTCTGCTGATATTTGTTGCAAAGCTGACTGATGCTTATTGCAATCTAATGCCAGTGTATATACATCTATTAATGGAAAGCAACAAAGACAGCCAACATTGGCTTGGAAAATTGAAAAACACAAAATTCAGCAGACAGTTTAACATTTAGCTTTAAGTTTCACAAAGGAGAACCAAAGAAAGTGAGAAGCTTTTTTCAAAATTGTTATAAAAAGCAAACGTAGATGAATATGTAGCTTTGTACGGAGCTACGTTTAAATCTCCGTTTGTCAAAGCGAGCTCCGTTTATGAGCTTCGTTTTGATATTGGACGACGTTCCTAAGAAGCATGTGAAGTCCAGTTGCCCTGCCTAGTGCCTGCAACAGTTTAGGAAGATAATAAAAGTACTATTTCCATGACAACAAATCCAACCTACCACTCCCGTACAAAGCAACTGACATAAAATTTCATTTCATTCGAGAGAAAATTGAAGATAAAACTATTTCTGTTAAATATTGCTCTTCAAATAAAATTGGCAGGTATTTTTACAAGAGTTTTCAAGAGAGCAGGTTTACGTATGTGCACGGAATCTTTTAGAAATTTGCCAAATTTAAATTGAGGGAGTCGTCAGATTTTAAGAAATTAATTTGTATTTGTACCATGATAAGCAGAGTATATCTCTAATTCTCTGTTAAGCTGAGTATATCCAGTTGCTAATAAATGTAGTGTGGCATGCAGTTTGATACGCTTTGGACTTTTTTCTGCCTCGCCTCAGGGCAGCAGGTTTATTAATGTTGCTTCAGAGACAACTTCTGCATGTATGCCATACAGAAAATAGTTATAAATGCATGAAAGCATGTAAGACATTGTTAAAGATAGGCTGCGTAATTTTACGCGGCGCATACACTATCAGAAACTAGAATTTTGTATGGCATAACTGTAAAATAACATAACTGAAAGATAACAAGTTGGCTCCAAAAGGGGTAATATTCCTTTTATACTAAAATAAATTTCTGTTGGAATCGTCTGAGAATCGTCTTTAATCGTTTTACATTTTCTTGTTGTTTCTGTGTATATAGTTTGAGTGATGACAATCAGCAAATGAGATAAGACTACTCAGTTTGTCACTCTATCAGGATTCGCTTGCTGACAGTTGATTTACTAGACCATTTGCGGTAGACTAATTATCGGTTTTATTTTTCTCCTAAACAGTCCTCCCTCCCACCTCTCCCTACTTTTTTGGCGTCGAGAAAATGTAGTTTCATGTAGTTTTATTACACGGGGTACCTTTAATTGGGTCGCTTAAAACCGGCAATGAATACTTGAATGTACCTAAGCATGGTAGTTTTATGATATAACTTTTCATTTCTAGAGGAAGACATCATTATGCCTTTGTTTGTGGACGCTGGGATCGCAGAAGGCCAACATGTCAGTCAGGCATCTGAGCCCGGCACCACAGGGTGCCCGCTCCGCTCTCGCCTGCACCACAGTGTGCCTTTGCATGGTACCGGTGACGACTCTCCCACGCGCCTGTGGCGCCTTAGAAATTGAAATGACACTGTTTTGTGACGAGTGCTTTTACAGGACTGATCCTGACACGACTGGTGTGGATTTCCTTAGTCGAATGAGATCTGTAGAGTGCGGGGAGTCGGAGATGTCGCTGATAAATGCTCTCCATGAGCGACCTACTTCCAGTTCGGGTGATCTGGAAGCAATCTTGAAAGTTTGGGATGTCATGGGAAGGATTATTTGCGCCGACGGGTCGGAGCCTGCCGGCGAGGCGAATGAAAATGCTGAAGACGAAAGAGGAAGTCAGGCACCGAATTCCGCCGATGTAGGCTTGCTGGAGAATTTGGTACCGGAAGCTATATAATCCCTCGGAAGGGTTTTAACTGATAAACTCCCAGTTTGGTTTGTTGCAGAATAAAGAAATATCGAAGCGTATTTGTTTTAAGTTGTCATAAATCGAAAGTGGATTTAGGAGATGCTAGAATTTATTATTCTAGTGTTGTGGAGTACTAGTGTAGAAATGTGATTGCTCAGTGTACTGCTGAATAAACGACTAATAAAGAAATATGCAGGTTCTTCACTTCGGTAGTGTATGCCTAAATGCTTTCTCCTCGCGCCTATCTACGAAAAATACAAAACTAGAGATTTAGGGAACACGATACTTTTACTTCAATAACCAAAATTCACTATGCAGTTCCATAATTCTGAACCAAAATACAAAACTCCAAAATTATACGAAATTCCAAAATTATAACAAAATCCTTACAACAAGATTAACCAGACCTATTTGTCACAGCTGACAAAAGATGTTGGTTCCAAAAGTTCCATGTAGCAACAAAAAGTGGATTTAGGTGCCGAGGTTCCGTTTTTGCCCAAAGATCCGGAAGATACGCCACTTGCCATTGCGTTTCTGAATAGGTTCTGAAAGGAACAGCTATTGGCGATTGCTGCACCACTGACCACACCACAGGCCAGTACGGCAGATCTACCCGCTGCTGCCCCCGATAAGGCCGGATCAGATAAGCCTGATCTGGAGAAACCGCCTTCGGGTCATACTGACCTAGATGAATCACATCCAGGAAAGGATCATAGTCCTTGCGAGACATATCTAACACATCAAAAGGGCCTTCGTTCACATCGCCTAAATACTGAGGATCCCAATCAACACGGACAATACCCCGAGGAGGATCCATAGCCAAAGGGACCGGGATCAGATGATCCAACACAATTTTGAGGTTATCCTGATGAAGAAAATGATCCCGAGGCCATACAATCACCGGGGTTTCCGGAACCTGCCCCAAATCTGGCATCTGAATTTTCGGAACTTGAATAGGCAAATCCGCCGGCGGAATCTTCCTGATTGGTCCACGAAGAGGAACTCGAGGTGGTGGATGCTGAGGCTCAGGAAAATCAGGACTGTCCACGTCCATGCCTTCCGTGGCCACCGCAGCAGCAGCACCAGAAGATCCGGAAAAATCCACCCCAGCAACAGCATCCTGAGCTGAGGCCGGGGAGGGTTTCCGACCCTCCCACTGCTCCGCGAAAATAACCGCGAAAAGCTTGGACATGTCCACATCCTGCATGCGGGTCATGCCCCAGATAAATTCCTGAGCCGTCCATGGTGGTTTCCTACAGCTTCAACCACTACAGATTGATAGTAAATATCTGGGGAACGACGCTGTTCGAAATGGCGCCGCCCGTACTCTCGTTCCAGCTGTTGCCGCCTGACTTCCGAATCCGCCGCCGGCACGGCCACAGGCGCGTTCCGAATCGAATCCGCGACGGCTGCAAACGATGTCGTTGTAGACACTTCTGGTTCAGGCGCTTCCACGTAAGCCCCCGGTGGAGGAGGCCGATTTGGAGACAGCTCCACCTGATCCAGCACCCGAGCCACGGGATTCGGAGGAGGGGTAACTGCGGGCGGCGGATCCGGCTGATGGTAATAGCCCAATGTAGTGCTCATAAAGTTTAAAACTTAAGGTTGCGGGGATGGCAACGGGGTCAAAGTCGCAGATGGGCCCTGCGGAGCAGACGCACCACACGTACTCATCAAGTCCGCCGCAGCCAGAGGGCCTGGTTCCACAGGAGGACCAGAGTCCACCTCCGGACCCCCCACAGAAGAAAGCCCCCCCGGGCCCGCGGACCCTGAGAGCCGCATGGGCGCCGACCCCTCTGAAATATTAGAGGATGTGATATCCATATGATAGGCCGCGGCCAGAGCTTCTGGATATGGCACCGGAGGCGCCTCTTGTGTTCCCACTGCCGTGGATTCGGCAGCAGGGACGCCAGGCTCCTGAGAGCCAGCCTGAGACTGAACCTCCGAGTGATCCATGGACTCCGACCCGTCTTCAGACGGACCCAATTCCGTATCCGAAGATGTCTGCGGGTTACCTGCTACTCCACCCACAGCCACCTGTGCCTCTTCGTAGCCGACCAAGTTAGTAGGATCAGGATTATGATCCGTGGGCAATCCTTCCGGATCCTCCGCCATTTCCACCGCGGCCTCATCCAACAGAAGATCCGCTTCCACAGCCTTTCTCCGTGCCGCCGCGGGAGCTCGATCTTCCCCTGTCTGCAGAGGCGGATCCGGACGACCTGCAGCATCCACAAAAAGAGAATTTGACAAAACCTCAATGGACGCAACTGCCTCTGGACGATGGGTCTCCAGAGTACAGTGAAAAGCAAACCAGACTTGAACATTTTTCCCTTTGGGAGTGACAGGAGGATCACGCCACACAACAATTTCGGCATAGGCCCAGTCATGGTCATACATAAGCTGCGGATTCAGCGACGTGTCCCAGAATTTATCGATCGTACCTTGATCACCTGTCTGTGCATAGGCACGCGTGCGCAGCAAAAACTGAAAATCATGAATTTGGAGAGGATCCACCATATTAGTGTAAAAGCCCGACTTGGCTGTTTACTGTTACTACTAAGATTTGTGATAAAGTAATGCTACAGTATTTAATTGTTTAAGGTATTTAGCACAAAAAATAAAGCATAATTAATGTAAATAATTTAGCACACCCGTGGTGTGCCTTACAAACAAACCCAAACCAGGCCTCAGGGCCGGCAGGATACAATTTTATCCAGCAGAACGGTTAATGCTGAAACGGTGATGTCTGTGTAAGAAACTAAAAACAACTTAAAAGACCGACTGAATGCTAGCAAATAAACTTGAAGACTGACTGATTGAACAGCCATAGCTACGCCGAAAAAATCAAACCACGACGGCAAACCATCGTGTAACTTGCAACGAATTGCTTAGGCAATTCTTGGAAAACAGATAGAACAATGTCTTAAAGTTCAGCAATACGCAGAGCCTAAATTTAAAGAATTACGAGGAATGAAATAACGTAGAACAAACCCACATTGCTAAGTAGACACAACATTTGAAGAATAACAAACCGAAACGTCGCAGAAGCAAACTAAAAGATTTACGTTTTGACAAAAATAAACAGGAGGGGGCATCACACACCTTCCCCCTTTGGAAAAGGGATCGTCTCCTGACGAGCAACACATAAACGATATCGCTCAGGCGAATAGCAAAAACAGTACTCTCAAGAGTCAAGAGGTCAGTATCATCATTAATATGCGTCATCGCAGGATGGCTTAATTACAATAAATCAACAAATAATGACAAGAACAAACAAACAAACATTTCGAAAATTAAAGCAAGGCAATTGAAAATATAGTAAGTCTTCTGATGTGATCACGAATCACTGCTCAGCAGATGATAAGATTCTACACAGTCACAGTAGGATTGGAAATGATCATTAAACGTCAGGAATGCCAGTCCCCAATAGCCAACAGCAGTATTTGCAGCCAACCAAAAAATGTTATGATAAATCGGAATAAAGATTAATTAAATATGAATCGGAACAGTAACGGCTAAGCTTAATATGGAGCTGTTAATAATGAAATAAATAGCAATGAAATAGGAGACTGAAAAGGTTTAAAGCAATATAGGCTAACGTTTAAAAATTTCATCCGATTCCTCAAGTCCCAGGATTCATGATCATTGACAGCAAGGGACGGACGGGCTACGAAGAAAACCATAGTAACAACAGTTAAACAAGCCAACGAAATGATTACTCTGGAATAGTGGAATAGAGTACTTTCAACGGCATATTCCGATAGTAGACGAAGATCAAGAGGTCCAGTCACCAACAGCTCAGGCCGCTGGCGGCAAACCAGAGCTACTTCGGGTGCCAAGTTCAGGACAATTAGCATAGAACCAAACTCTAGTGCTGGCGACTACAAAGGAGGAGCGGCAACGATCTGCTCAGGCAGATGTTGGACTGGATCCTCCTGGCCTGCAGCAAAGATTTCCTCATCTGGCGGTTGCTCAGCAGCCATATGTAGATTTTCAGCAGAAGCATCCGGCTGGGCAGCCATCGACGGTTCGGTTGCCGCAGCGGATGGGTCATCGCTGGCTGAGTCAATAGGAACCTCGGGATTACCACCTGGTGATGGATTGGAATAGGCCAGGGCAGGAGCTCCAGCGTCGACTTCCATGGCGATATCAGCAACCACGTCTAACAATGGTAGTACGGCCTCGCCATTCCTCTGGAAATCGTCGGGAGTAACGAGTTCGTTCGAATCGGTTGAGTCTGCAGGCACTCCTAGAGCACGCTCTCGGAATCTTCGTGCTGAAGCGCATCTGGGTCACCGTCGTCACATCATCGTTGTTGGTTTGGCTGAATGTCTGAAACATAATTACATTAAAGTTCAAATTATAAGAAAGTTAGGAACCTGTCAGGAGTCAGGAGGCATAAAATCAGGACATACGCGCATACCATATAAAACAAAAACAAGAACAAGACAATTTTCTCAACAGATAGATGCACACATATTAGACAGATATATATACAAAATTGCTCAACTAAACAACACAACAGATGGATACAAAAGCACTAAATTTAAAATCATGAAAATTAATACATATAAAGATATTCGAATGCCACGAATGTGCAACATGTAAAAGAATATGTAAAATGCGACGTATTAGCGAAGATGCTTAGGTACAGCATAATAAAATACTATATCTTAGGATCAAACAAATGCACACACGTCAGATCAGTCATGACACAAGAAAATGTACTAAATTACATGTATACGTAACAAATGCAACAAAGATACAAATAATAAATAAACTTGTTAGCACGCCATGAAATTCAATATCAGGCCGATAAATGGGATATTAACTGTCAAATAGTACACTCATAATAGCTAAAATAGCACGTCACATTTAACAAATATGCTATTACAAAAAATGTGGCAAAACGCTGTCGAATTGCACTGCCAACCCTTTTCTTGGTGTACAGCTCAGGCTGTGAATCAAGACAAAATTGAGAAAACAAACTACAACCAGATACAGTACAAAAGAAAGCCAAATCCAGGTAAACCAAAGATCATTACAACGCGCAGGCTTGATAATTGGAGGTGGTTCAGGTGGGTCGGTGTCCACATGTGATATCAACAGAAAGGCTCTCTTCAAATATTAGCATTGTACCACAAAGCAGTGAAGGCTGCAGTTTTAACAATACAGTAACACATCGACAATTTAGTCCAGCAATGACTTCTCCATTATGACTAAGTTTAAATACTTCTGCAACCACATGTTGCTGCAGCGAATTAGAGACATCGTAGTAGCTTACTGCACTAGGCACACTCTCTGAACATCTGCAGATGACGGAAGTTTTATCGTTTTCCACGTTGATGCTTGAAGCAGAGACCTCAGGGTCTGACTGCACTGAGCCATATAATTCCGCTATGATGCGTTCTTCCTGATTAGTCCTTGATTCCCAATACCCGTCTGTTCTGTTCGATCTGGAACTGTCCTCGGAGCGCAATATATCCTTGAATGGCGACCTCCACTTGATGCAGAGTGAATGTAGTACCAAAATGATTACCCGTTATCCAACAACCGCTTACTAAGCAGCGAACATCTACTCTGTTGAATTCGATTGCCAAAAACTGCTCCAGCTGATTACAGTCTACCAGCTGTTCCACTTCGCTCTGCATAGTTGAGTTTAGAGGTTCTTCGCATTTTGATAAATGCAAGTTATCAGCATCAAATAAACTATTACAGCCATCCGTTAGCACAGACTCAGAAATGTTCACGGGACTTCCTCCCACATTGCCAACTGAAAAGGTTTCAGGACAACCAATTCCCTCAGGGCAACCTTGGGCTGAGCATGTAATCGTCTCCGACCGGCAGTCCATTACTGGATGGATGCATTCTGCTATTGCGGTCTCAGGGTTACTCAAAATTCCAGCCAAACCGGACATATCACTGCTTCTGGTTGCTGAATATGCTAATGTTTTACCTTCTTCAGGAAGCCTGTCAAGGCAAGCTGTTCCATTTGCTTGGCGTGCGGAGTTAAGATTAGAGTAATTTAAGTAATGACTATAATCGGATTTGCTTACCTTTTTGTTACGATCGTTTTGAGATGATCGCAAGCAAAACCTTGAAGGATCCCAGGCAGCAGATTCAGTCTCATACCTGGCTATATTGCTGTCTGCCAAGAACCCATTGGTTCCCACCATACAACTTGAACTCATCTTGGTGCCAAATTGTCTTTCAGATGCTCTGGAGTTATCACTCGTACTCACAGTATTAGGCGTATCGACACGGCCATGCCTTGTTCGATTATCCGTAGTCCACTTGCGAATCCCATCAATTTCTTGTCCGGAGACATGATTACTATGGCCTCTGGGCCTTTGATTCCAGCTTGACCTTCTCGGACCTCTTTCACTAGCATGCCTTAGACTCTCCACTTGACGGGTCAGGTTTTCAACTAGCCGCAGAATCTTCGCTGTTTCACTAGGATCGTTGGCTTTACGCTCAGGCATGTTAAAAGGTTGTGCCATTAACTTACCGTCTTCAGGCAACCATTGTGTAGTTGTTTGAGTCTGGAATCGTGACGATGTTTGTGACTGGCTGTACGGGATGTTTGTACTCTGTCTTCGTGAGGAAGCGTGCGGATTTCCACCAAATCCTTTGAGCAGAGAAAGATCAAGTTTCCCAGTTACCAGTAGATTAGCCTCATAGCGCTTCGCTAGATTCACTACTTCTTCAAATGTTTCCGGATCTGAAATTAGGACCAACTGCTGTATGCTGTATACCAAATTATTAATAAAGAAATCCTTCATGAGTATCTTCTGCGCCTCCAATCCAATCGTGGGGTAGGCATTCCTAACCAGTTTCTGAATAGCTAAGGCAAAGTCAGAAACGGTCTCGCCCACGAGTTGCTTCCTCCCGCGCAGTTGCGCTCCACTGAGTTTAACCAATTCTTCAGTCTTCAAAAGTGGCATTAACTTACCTTTAAGGTCTGCATAAGTGCGCTTATCCTCAGAGCTCAGGCTCTGATACGCCTCCAAGGCGCCTTCTCGCAAGTAGGCAGGCAGTGTCTTGGCCATCTTGTCTTCGTTCCAGGAGCTGGCTTGGGCCAATAGTTCAAACATTACAATAAATTCTGAGAAGTCCTCGCCCAACCGGCCAGCAAACGTTTCCAAAACAATAGGTACATCTTTCTTTGAAGCGCTTTCAAGACAGTCGAGTTTTTGCATTGTCGAGTGTTCCAAAAACTCCAATCGTTTCTGCAGGTGCCTCAGGGCAGCCTGCTGTTGCGATAGCATTTCATCCACTGACCATTGAGAGTTCGCAGGCTTGCCTCGTTCCTTTTGTGTTTCAACAGCTTCCACAAAACTGTCGGCCATGATCTGAAAGGCCTTACGTCTCCTATAAATATTAAATGAAATTAAATGCAAAATTAGTCAACTAACAACATTAGCAGTCAAACCAAATTAGCTATTACGTGATATAAGAATTAATGGGCTTCTTATACTTCGCCCTTGCCAGAATATTTTGAGCAAACCTGCATAGGAAAAGAAAAAATACCAGACAAAAAACAAAAAATGCTACTGCCAAAATTCCGTGGCAGACGAAAACAACCAGCCAACCTGGCTGAAAAACCAAGACCTAAAATCCGAAGGTCGAAATAAAAGTGTCTGCCAAGTCCGTGGCAGAAAAGTCTTAGGCCGAATCCGCGGCGAATCAAAAACAAAAACAACTGCCAAATCCGTGGCAGAAAACGGGAAAAATACAAAAACAAAAGTGGAAAAAGATGATGGCCTATGCTGCGAGCGCAGGCAGGGTAGGAGTAGAACCTTCCTCTATCCTACTCGCAGCGCCATTTGTAAAAGCCCGACTTGGCTGTTTACTGTTACTACTAAGATTTGTGATAAAGTAATGCTACAGTATTTAATTGTTTAAGGTATTTAGCACAAAAAATAAAGCATAATTAATGTAAATAATTTAGCACACCCGTGGTGTGCCTTACAAACAAACCCAAACCAGGCCTCAGGGCCGGCAGGATACAATTTTATCCAGCAGAACGGTTAATGCTGAAACGGTGATGTCTGTGTAAGAAACTAAAAACAACTTAAAAGACCGACTGAATGCTAGCAAAGAAACTTGAAGACTGACTGATTGAACAGCCATAGCTACGCCGAAAAAATAGACGGCAAACCATCGTGTAACTTGCAACGAATTGCTTAGGCAATTCTTGGAAAACAGATAGAACAATGACTTAAAGTTCAGCAATACGCAGAGCCTAAATTTAAAGAATTACGAGGAATGAAATAACGTAGAACAAACCCACATTGCTAAGTAGACACAACATTTGAAGAATAACAAACCGAAACATCGCAGAAGCAAACTAAAAGATTTACGTTTTGACAAAAATAAACAGGAGGGGGCATCACATTAGTCACCTGAACTACCGCGGCTATGTCTCTCGCCCCGTCAGCCGCCCACTTGATGCCATCGGGGAACGGGGAAAACTTGATGGAAACGGGCAAAAACCTTTTGGAGTAGCATCTGGGCCCCTAAACAGTTTTGGACGATAGCGCAAAATATTCTCCTCAAACCACGGAAAACCTTTTCCCCCCGACTCGGCGCAGGCCAAACACGGACCAAACTGATTTTCCCACAAATGCGGCCCTCTTTTGTCCAGAGGGTCGCGAGGCTCAAACCGCCTCCCAGATGCCCGCGCGGACATCCAGGCCACATACTTACCCAGATCCACCACAGAATTTCGCGCATCAACCCCCAGACCCGCCAGCAACTTACGTACAGTGTCCAGACCCTGGACTGCAAAAACTGGATACGGTGCGTTAAACAGCAAGGGCTGAAACGCGTACCGTATCAATGACCACGATGGAACGTCTAGATAGATTGCATGAATCAAGAAAACAAAGATTTTGATATTCGGCGGATTTGGATGGTCTGGCGGAAGGATAGGAAAATTTCCGTCAATAGCCGTCGTAAACGACTCCAAATGCTCTGGGACTGCAATCGTGATGGCGGAAACTGAGTGATCGGACGCGTGCTCCATAAAATTTTTGTAGGTTTTCTGATAGGCTAATGCACAAAACCCACCCGCAACTGCCATATCATAAAGTTCGCGGACCCAAACGTAAAGATCTTTCATAGTGGATACCACAACAATAGCCTCCGGATATTTCTGCTGTGGGTGCACGAAAGTTTCATTCATGCGCTGATACTCCTGAAAGCGCCGCTGGGACTCGAGGTCTAACAACCCAGGCGTTTTTAACCGACGATGATCTAAACGAGACTGTAACGTTTTCAAGGTCAACGGAGGATACGTCGGAGTTTTCGTTTGCAAAGGTGCAAGGGAACTAGAGGAGGCTTTACCCGAAGGTGTCGCCGCTGATGCTCCGACAGGCATCTCCTCTTCCTCTGATGGTTCCGGCCGTCCTGAACCAGACGCCGGTGTAGAAGTAGACGATGAAGGGCCCCGAGGCCATGTGACACCCCCCAGTAGAGGTCCTGACCTCATCGGATTTGGGGATTTACGGCGGCGCTTTGCTTCACTCATCCTGTGCCAAGCTTAGAAAAAACCAATTTATCAATCAGAAATGCTAGAAAAAGTCAACGCAAAATAGTACTCAATTTACGCAAATTTCATGCCACCTCTAGACGTTCCTGGCACACACACAATTACATACGTATAATATACACAAGTGGCAAATTTATACAAGTTTCACTGCCAAAACCAGTCTATACGAAGGTCCCGAGATGCCAACAGGACCGTGCAAACAGGAAAACCACCCTGCCGTACAATCCCAAATAGTCCAGAGACCAACCACAACCAAGCCAAACTTCCGCACCGATCGTAGCAATGCGGATTGGAAAGCTAAAATAGAAAAAGATCGTATCAGCTAAAACAAGAAAACACACAACACAACACACGTATACAGACAACACGTAAGGAGGATACCGGTGCTACGAGGAAAGTTTCGTAAAAAAAATTCAAGAAAACACGAAAAAGAAGTCCTACGTATAGGACTAAATTCTAAAATATGTTTTGCTCATAATTTATAGATTAAACTGTCATTGAAATTTGACAAATACTAAAATTTTCAAGAATTTGAACTAAACTCGAGGAAAGACTCTACTCCAGGTAGAGTTTCATGATAGAAATTTAGTCTGAAGAAAATAGAATTTGCAAAAAAATAACATGTGACAAAACCAAAGAAAACACAAATTTTGCTAAATTCGTAGGCAGTTACGGACGGAACAACATATACAACAACATACAATGCTGGGGGGGGCGGGGAAAGGGATTCTAAGTCTCGCTGTAAAAAGGTTTTAGGCGGTTCACGTGAATATTTTCAGTAGGAGGATCGGTACGCAAGGTAGATTGAATTTCGCAATTTGTAGGTGACAGAACTTTCGTGACCCGGAAAGGGCCTTCAAAAACAGGCAGATACTTGCGGCTTGTACCTTTCGGGATGTTAGCTTGAGACACATCTTTCCATACCAACATCCTCACTTTGTACTCGACCACCCCAACTTTACTATCGTATGCCGTTTTTCTCTTCTGCAAAACTTGACGCATGTGTTCTGTGACAAGTTCCCTAACATATTGCAATCGATCTCTCAAATCTTGTACATAATCAGGATTAAAATCACGAATACGTGGTCTTGGCGTTGTCAAAAAATTGTCCGAGAACAACCGAGGGTCGCGTCCAAAGAGGAGATAGTATGGCGATTCCCCGGTGGAGGTATGGGGGGCGGCCCGGTACGCAAAAAGAACCCAAGGCAACAATTCGTCCCAGCCCTTTTCATACGCATACATGGTTTTTCGCAACATACGTTTTATTGTCCCGTTCAAACGCTCACAAGCCCCATTTGACTGCGGATGATATGCAGTCGTCCGAACCTTTTTGGTACCCATAAGCTGGCATAAATTAGACAAAAGTGCTGAGCAAAACGGGGTTCCCCTGTCCGTAAGAATTTCGCGGGGAGGGCCATGAACTGCAACAATATTTTCGGCATAGATTTTAGCAATAGTTGAAGTTTGCTCGTTTTGCATGGGGAATGCCCACCCCCACCTCGTGAAAAAATCCACAATTACCAAAACTCTGCAATTTCCCGCCCGAGTTGTCGGGGCGTGCATCACGTCCATAGACAACCTTTCGAA
This sequence comes from Trissonchulus latispiculum, assembly GCA_030248195.1. Lineage (NCBI taxonomy): Eukaryota > Metazoa > Nematoda > Enoplea > Enoplida > Ironidae > Trissonchulus > Trissonchulus latispiculum. Next base: position 27,313 of record JASAND010028174.1, on the reverse strand, counting down.
GGGTGCCTCCACCGGGGAAAAAGATTTTAGATAAGCCTGAGGCTTCATCGGTCCCGGGCAGCCAGAGCCTCTTTCCACATTTCTTGGGGGGCGCTGCGCGGAATAGGCGGACGAGCCTCTACAGGAATTTCCGGATCCTCCTCCCCAGAGTCCTCCGACTCCTCTACGGCCTCTACGGCCAAAACCACCAAAGACCCGACAAAGTCAGGAATTTGGGGGTGATCGGCAAAAGACCCCGCCCAGAGAGGGGGATTGCGGGACAGCGCGTCGGGAGCTCCATTAGTTATGCCAGGTCGCTGGATCACACGAAAACGAAAAGACGCAAGAAAAAGCCGCCAGCGCGCAATTCGCCCCTGAGCTGTTCGTGGGACTGCCTGATCCCCTAACATATATTCCAACGCCTTATGATCAGTAATTACATCAAACTCATTCAAAATTAGATAATGCTGAAAGTACGAGATTCCAAAATAAATAGCAAGAGCTTCTAATTCTGTAACATGATAATTCTTTTCAGCCGGTTGTAAGGCTCTGGCTGCATAGGCTGCCGGATGAAATTTTTCCGCCGGATCCTGCTGCTGAAGAACGGCCGCAATGCCCAGATTCCCCGGTGGAGGTATGGGGGGCGGCCCGGTACGCAAAAAGAACCCAAGGCAACAATTCGTCCCAGCCCTTTTCATACGCATACATGGTTTTTCACAACATACGTTTTATTGTCCCGTTCAAACGCTCACAAGCCCCATTTGACTGCGGATGATATGCAGTCGTCCGAACCTTTTTGGTACCCATAAGCTGGCATAAATTAGACAAAAGTGCTGAACAAAACGGGGTTCCCCTGTCCGTAAGAATTTCGCGGGGAGGGCCATGAACTGCAACGATATTTTCGGCATAAATCTTCGCAATAGTTGAAGTTTGCTCGTTTTGCATGGGGAATGCCCACCCCCACCTCGTGAAAAAATCCACAATTACCAAAACTCTACAATTTCCCGCCCGAGTTGTCGGGGCGTGCATCACGTCCATAGACAACCTTTCGAAGGGTGCCTCCACCGGGGAAAAAGATTTTAAATAAGCCTGAGGCTTCATCGGTCCCGGGTTACAAGCCGCACATATCTTACAAGCCTGTACGTATTTTGCACAGTCGGTAGCCAACGTCTCCCAATAATATTTCCTAGCGGCAAGCCCAAACATTTTTTCCTTACCATTATGACACCCCCCCCCAAAAGTTCATCGTGACACTCCTTCAAAACATATTCTTGACAGCCCCGGGGAACAACAGCCAAAGAAGGCGAATTTCTACGTTTTTCACCCTTATGCGTCAACCAAAACCGATACAAAGTTCCATTTTCGACCTCGTAATTTCCTGAATGTTTTCGAATATAATTAAACAATTTCTGTTCTTGTGGCACGGTCCTGTCTACTAAACATTTGATCATAGCTGAAGTAAATTCATCCGCAGCCAGAGCCACTTTCCACATTTCTTGGGGGGCGCTGCGCGGAATAGGCGGACGAGCTTCTACAGGAATTTCCGGATCCCCAGAGTCCTCCGACTCCTCTACTGCCTCTACGGCCAAAACCACCAAAGACTCGACAAAGTCAGGAATTTGGGGGTGATCAGCAAAAGACCCCGCCCATAGAGGAGGATTTCGGGACAGCGCGTCGGGAGTTCCAGGTCGCTGGATCACACGAAAACGAAAAGACGCAAGAAAAAGCCGCCAGCGGGCAATTCGCCCCTGAGCTGTTCGTGGGACTGCCTTATCCCCTAACATATATTCCAACGCCTTATGATCAGTAATTACATCAAACTCATTCAAAATTAGATAATGCTGAAAGTACGAGATTCCAAAATAAATAGCAAGAGCTTCTAATTCTGTAACATGATAATTCTTTTCAGCCGGTTGTAAGGCTCTGGCTGCATAGGCTGCCGGATGAAATTTTTCCGCCGGATCCTGCTGCTGAAGAACGGCCGCAATGCTCAGATAACTCGTATCCGTAGCCAACGTAAACTTTTTAGTAAAATCCGGGTAGACTAGGACCGGTGTCGTAACCAATCTTTCCTTCAAAGTTTCGAAAGCAGACTGACACGCCCCATCCCAAACAAATTCCATATCCTTTCGCAACAAACAGTTCAGAGGATGAGCAATTTTCGCAAAATTTGGAACGAACCTCCTATAATATCCTGCCAACCCCAAGAAACTTTGAATGTCCTTGACAGATTTCGGAGCAGGGAATTGCTGAACTACTCGAATTTTTTCCGGGTCGGTGGAAATACCCGTTTTGACAACACGTGGCCCAAAAATGGCACAGACGACTTTCCAAACTCGCATTTTGACAGTTTCAAGGTAACGTGGTCTCTTGAACAGCGGAGGAAAACCTCCAAAAGTCTAGTCAAATGCTCTAATTCGGATGCGCTGGTTACCAAAATCAATATATATGATAAAACCATCCATAATACGATCAATAATTCTTTGAAAAGTGCTAGGGGCGTTACACAAGCCAAAAGGCATAACTTTAAACTCGTAGAGACCTGCGTGAGTAATAAAAGCGGGTTTTTCCCGATCAGAGGGATAGATCGGGATCTGGTGGAAACCAGACGCTAAATCTAACTTTGAAAAAATGCAATGCCCCAAAATAGCTTCAAAAGTCCATGAATATACGGAATAGGATAGCAATCTTTTTTAGTGACCGAGTTCAATTTCCGATAATCAACACACAAACGCCAATCCCCGTCTTTCTTTGCAACTAAAGATGATTGGGGAGGCCCACGGACTTCTGGAGGGCTGTATGAGCCCCTGCTCTAACCAAGCGTTCAATTTATCGTCAATAATTTGTTTCTGGGCCGGGTTGACCTTGTAGGCCCGCGCCTTTATAGGCCGCTTCCCCGGCTCTATCTCTATGTAGTGGTAGTCTATATCCGTTTTTCCAAACCCACCAGCCGCATCCCAAACTTCAGGAAAATTTAGAATCATGAGGCGTAAACGCCTCTGATTTCTGCGCAACAAACAACAATCAGAAAATTTTATCTTTTGATTCAAGAGGGCACGTTTTTGTAGGGCTGACAGAACGGGAGTCGAACCCATGTCCAAGACGGAAAGAGGTTCCATCAGCACATCATCTTGCTCTGTACGTACAATTTCGCCATTTTCAGGAACACGACTTTCACAAAAAATTTTCCAGACCGGACGCTCATAACCTTCCTCCCCAGGGTGAATTTTACGTACAATAGATTTACGCACCCATGTTAACTTTTGAACCGGTGGAATGACGGTTTCCCCCACCAGCTGCTCGGTCTAATCAGTCGTCCCACCTGAATTCCCTGCTGGCCCACCAGAGTCCACCTCAGGTGTACCACAGGGCGACCCTTTGGGGAATCCAGATCCAGCCCCCCTTGGGACAGCTTCCCACAAAGAGCCTCAGGAAGAGGTTCGGACAGAACCTGCGCCGGTAGGAGGGAGGACTGACCTTCCTGCGTCTCCTGGACCCAAAAGTCCACATTCTCGGCAAACGCAACAGGTACTAGCAGCAAACGAGTAGAAAAATTCGCAGGAAGAGGAACCAATTCCTCCTCCCTAAATAAACATGATTTCACTGGCTGGCGTGGAACCTCAGGCGCTGGGGGGCTTACCCCCTCTTTAGGGGAGGCCACCCCCTCTTTTAGACATTCTTCCCGGTCGAGAGGGGAAGAAAAACCCTTTATGAGAGCAGCCTTTCCCGATACTACTTCAAGCGGAATGTCTTCTTCCCCCAGGTCACTTTCGTCCTTAACCTCCTGCCCCGAGGGGGAGGCAACCCCCTCTTTTTGCCGATCTCCCGGGTCCGCAGAAAAACCCCCGTTTTCGCCGGCCTGCTCAATTTCGTCAGCAAACTGTGAAAACAATTTCGATTCACTAGCCAAATCTTCTGGGCTTTCGGAGTGAAATACAATCTCATTTTCAAACAAATTTTCCCGTACGTATATATCAAAAGGCGGTTCTACACTAGAGGGTGGCTCAGCCAACCGCTCATCTACCGCAAAAAGTATTTCGTGCCCCATTGGATATAAATTTGCCCGCTCCTGAGATACCACTAGCGGGACCGAGAATTGTGTGTCTTGGTCCCAGTAATCAGCCGCCGGAGCGACCGAGCCGGCAATCGTGGCTTTTTCCAAACGCACGGCTGTCGAGGTGGGGTTGACCACCAAAATGTCAAATTTATTCCCACAGGGCTCTACCACCCCCGCATATGGCAAAATTTTACTCTCCTGAATGAAAGATTCCAAAGGCTCAAAAAATACAATTTCTCAAAATTTTGACAAGAAGTAAGGGCGGACGCCCAAACTTCCGACGCTGGCGGAATTTCTACATCAATGGCCATAACCGCCGCTGACTGTGCTTTTGGATTCGCAAACCACTCGGCACGGATCTCTTGCCAGGAACTCGGGCCAGGAAATAAAAGAGACTTTCGCGAAAAAAGTAAATCCCACTTGTAGTTTTTCATCATATCCGTGCCGATTAGAATTTCACGGTAAAAATCCGGCGCGACATAAAAAGACCATTCGAACATATATTTATTATCCACCGTAATTTTGGCACACAATTTTGACGTTAATTTAAGCGGAGCATTTGCGGAAGTTACCGCCGAAATCGGATCCAGATCTTGTAACCGGACCCTGACACCAGCCCGGGCAAGTCTTTCCAACACCCGTGGACCAATTATAGAAATAGAGGCCCCCGAGTCCAAGATGGCTAGGAAACTCTGGCCACCTAAATCAACTTTTATGGCCGGGGTGTTGTCCCCAGCTGCTAAAATCGCTTCTGAGCCCCATTCCATGGGACTTTTCGGGGCCAGAGTTACTGAATGGAAAGACTTACCCTGGCCCGTGACGGATGCTCCCCCCTCTGAGAGAGGAACCTCCGTTTCAGTGCCCACAGTCTGGGTAGACACCTGCACCAACTCAAATGGAAGGGACCCCGCCAAGATATGTGACGCCCCCGAACACTACGATTCCGGAGGAAGCGCAGACGCTTCCGCAATTTTAGGATCAAGACTTCCAGGGCATACTTTATAAAGAATTTGAGCCATTTGCTGAAGCTGTTTTTGAATTTCCTTAAAATATGAATCCATGAAAGCCGTTGTAGACTGTAGCGTGTTTATGAGCCTAAGTCGTACTATGTTTTCGCACATGAATGCTTAAAGAAGAATTTAAAAAGTAATGAGTTCTGTACGAGTACTTGGGAGATGCGATTGAGTTAGTTGGCAGTTAAATCAATACCTGGCATGTTTGCTAGCAATTTTGGAACTTTGTGACATGGCTATTAAAGACTATGTGCGTTGCTTAATCCCCCGTTGCTTAATCTTAGGCGAATCCGTTTTCCCACTGAACCGTTGCAGTTTGGTGCATCGGCCATATTCCAGTACCTAGTCCCATCCCTTTTTTTGGGAATTCAGCTGCTTGGATTTTTTTGCTGTGATTTTGTTATGCCGACTTCAGCCTCTGTGAAGAATTTTTCGTAGCGTGTTTATAAGCCTAAAGTCGTACTATGTTTTCGCACATGAATGCTTAAAGAAGAATTTAAAAAGTAATGAGTTCTGTACGAGTACTTGGGAGATGCGATTGAGTTAGTTGGCAGTTAAATCAATACCTGGCATGTTTGCTAGTCAATTTTGGAACTTTGTGACATGGCTATTAAAGACTAATGTGCGTTGCTTAATCCCCCGTTGCTTAGTCTGAGGCGAATCCGTTTTCCCACTGAACCGTTGCAGAATGTCATAATTTAACATAAATAATTATCACAGGCCGTCAATTAATAACGGCAGAATCAATTGCGTGTGTGAGTGCGCTATTGCGTTGAAAATGAACAACTGTTGTCCAAATCCTACGAATAGTATTAAGGCGGTCCTCAAGCCTTTGGATACATTCCTGGCTTGTATCCTGAAGGCAGCAAATATTATTTTCGCGCAATCTTGCACGATATCCCTGCAAGGCTCGCAGAGACTTGCAGTGGCCACCAAAGCTTCCGACATTGATTTCGTTATTGAAATCCGAGACCATCATGATTACGGCGAAGTGCTGGACAAACTGCTGAAAGCAGTTAAGAAAGCTAATAGGGAGATATCCTTTACAGACGAGTCCAACATTGTCGTCAAGAGGTCACTGGCCTCAGGAATCAAACTGATCAGTATATCATCGGAACAAGGAGACATCGATGTTGTGCCACTGCTGGTCGACAGTCCGGCTAAGCAAACCAGCACACTGCTCTTCTCACAAAAAACTATGATAATGTTGCTGGATCAGTTTTATAAGATGGGAGCAGACAATGCTGCCAAACTTAAAAAAGTCATAATTCATCTCAAGTCTGTTTTCAGGAACCACGAATCGAGCATGGACGCAGTCGACCTGTGGTCATCCAGCAAAAGCCTTTTTTCAGGCTTTATTATGACTTTAATGGTGGTGTTCATTCTGAAAGCCAATCTTGAGCAGGCAGTTGAAAAGTCAGTGGAAATCCTGGCGACAGATGTCCTGGAACAAATTGGATCTGAATGGTTTTGGCACCTATGCCAGGACTTCCCGACCTGTACCAGGTGCCTAGGAGTCAACGTGTTGCAGTCTGCGCAGTTGATCTCTGTATATGGCAGCGACCATGTTTCCGCCTTTACCTCTAGCATCCATCTGAAACGGTTCGCAAAAATGATGCTCACATCTATCAAATATTACGAACCAAACAAGCCCGTTTTGAAACTTGCTCATATTGTCCCTGACCCGCTGAACACCTGGGCCCAGATGCAGGGCACCAGATGTCAGGAGTGCACATATGTTATCGACCAGCTGGCAAAAACATCCAAACTACTGTCCCCTATGAAGAAGCGTGTATGGGTTTTCGTATGTATAAGCGAGCCGCCACAACGTGAACAAGTTGAGAAATTGATCAAAGCCAAGTTGTGCAGTGTAGCTTGTAAGGACGGTTTAGTCCATGTGAACTTTAGTACATACATCAATTCTATGGAGATTGCGGCTGACAGATTTCACACTGCTTTGACTGTCATAGTGGAAAACAAGACCAACAGATGGGTTCGGATGACTGAAAAGCTGTTGAATAAATTGGGCTCGTCCGAAGGCATTATTAATATTAATATGCTCTAATATATGCGAGGATAGTTTGCCCATCATGCTGTGATTTTACAATGCTGACATCGGCCTCTACAAAGCATTTTCCCCCATCCTGCAGAAGACAAAGCACATTTAAAGAAATTTAAATTGTGACTCTCAGGATAAGTGGAGTAATGACTTAAATTTTGATTTGTTTTTTCATGCCCAACATTGGCAATAGAGAATTGAGGGCACTTGGCATTCAAATTAACAATCAGAATATGAATGATCCAGCTAACGTGCATTTACCGTTTCAATATTTTGTAGCTTGTCCCCCACCCAGTCGACTGTCTTGTGTTAATAATGAGGATATCAGGGAGTGGTTCGATTCCTATGACCGTTATGCAACTGCTCAAAATTGGAATCCTCAGGATAAATTGAGAATTTTGCCAAGTTTCCTGCAGGGTATGGCAGCTAGAATGTATGGTCGATTAACTGTTGAACAAAAGCAGTCTTGTGAAGCAGTTAAACAGGCTTTCCTGTCGCAGTTGTGCCCCCAAACGAAGCGTGTTTAAAATGGTGTGAATTGAGAGAGTGTATGCAACAAACCAGTGAATCCATTTCTTGTTTTTTGGATAAGTTAGAGCGCATGTTGGATGTAGCTCGTCCTAACTTAACTGCTGCAGCTCGCGAAAAGGAACTTATTTTGTTGTTGCAGAACCAAAGTTTGCCACATATTCGAAAATGTTTACTTAGGCAAAACCCAGAAACTTTGGCGAAAACTCTAGAAATTGCGCGTAAGGAGGAGTTATCATTTAAACTCTTTCCTCCTCAAACTGGTGTTGCTTCTGTAGAGACGTTAGAGAAGAGATTCAACCAATGCAAGAGCAAAATTCTAAAATTCTGAAGTCAATTGAAAGTTTGCAACAAAGTCAAAGTGCTTCTCAAAATGTTGCAGCAGTTTCTGCTGAAGGTGCAGCTGTACAACGTTTGACACAGATGGAAGCGCAAATGCAGCAGTTGTCTTTGCAGGTAGGTGAGCTAACTGCTGCTCTCAGTCAGATGGCGTCTTCTCAGGAGCCTCGGATGGGTAATAGGTCTTGTTTTCAGTATGGTAGGGCTGGCCACTTTGCCGCACCGTGTACAGGATCTTCTGGAGGTAGCAGAGGTGTGGTTGGTTACAGAGCGCAGTCTTCTGGTAGCAATCGAGGTCGACAGAGGGGTAGAGGCTTTCGCTCTGGTAACTCTGGCTCGTTAAACTAGTTTGCCCCGGCTTAGCTCAAGAAAGTTTGGGGTCAGACACAAATTATTGTTATTTTTCTAATCGTAATAATCTTCTTCGTCCGGACAATGATCCTTGTGTTTGTTCATTTTGTTTTTGTATTTGTAGTATGATAACCGCATCAGTTGCTCATTTGTCCTCTGTAGATAAACCGTTTTTCGTTAAAGGTTTTCTTGATAGCGTAGCTACGGATATATTAATTGATACAGGGTCCAGTATTTCTACTGTATCTGAAAACTTTTGGAAACAGTTGCCCAGTAAACCTTCCCTGGAGTCGTCCCTTTGCTGTAAACCTGTTAGTATTACCGGTAGCCCTCTGGTTGTTCTTAATATTATAAAATCCCGCGTGGCACTGGCGAGTAAGGACTACGAATGCTGCTTTTATCTTGTCAGAAACTCCAATTTTAGCTGTGTGCTAGTGACGGTGGGGTTTACAAGTACAGTCGTAGACTTAAGAATAGGAGATTGCTAGTTCCTGACAGTTTGAAGAAAAGGGTATTGAAAGAGTTTCATGATTCACCGTTGGCTAGTCATTTTGGTGTCAACAAGTTGGCTACCTCAATTTTGCTGTGTGCTAGTGACGGTGGGGTTTACAAGTACAGTCGTAGACTTAAGAATAGGAGATTGCTAGTTCCTGACAGTTTGAAGAAAAGGGTATTGAAAGAGTTTCATGATTCACCGTTGGCTAGTCATTTTGGTGTCAGACGAACGTTGGGGCGACTAACACCGCGGTTTTTCTGGCCTAGCATGATCCGCGATGTTGAAAGCTGGTGTCGCCAATGTTCAGTTTGTCAGCAAGTGAAAGTTTCCAACAGCCCCAAGGCACCTTTAGTCAACATACCTGGTACGGGACCGTTTGATAGAGTTGGAGTAGACGTTATGGGTCCCTTACCTAAGACCCAGCGGAAGAATAGATTTGTCGTTTCCTTTATAGACTACTTCACTAAGTGGGCCATGTCTTTTGCTGTGCCTAAAGCAGACGCTCGAACAGTTTCCCGCCTTTTGGTGGAAGAAGTTGTTTTGCGTCATTCTTGTCCCAAAATTTTGCAGTCAGATCGTGGTAGAGCGTTTATGTCAACTGTTTTCGCTCAAACCGCGCAGCGGTTAGGCATCAAGCAAATGCATTCCACGCCATATCACCCCCAGACGAATGATTTGGTCGAGCGGTATAATAGGACAGTCTCTGAAACTATAAGCACACTTCTGGATGGCCATTCTAGAGCTTGGGATAGAATACTACCGTATGCTGTCTTTGCCTACAACAGTGGCAAGCAGGCGTCAACTGGGGTAAGTCCATTTCAGCTGCTGTATGGTCGGCTTCCCAGGCTTCCCCTTGATTTAGTTGTGGAGGAACCTTTGGATAGGGTCGGTTCAACATCCGACTACGAGCACTTGAGGCGTGCACTGCAGGTTGCTAGGAGGAAGCGTAATATTAACATTGAAGGCGCTCAGCGTCGTCAAGCCGACCAGTACAGTTCAAGCAAACCTCGCAAAACAGTCTTCGAGGTTGGTGATGCTGTGCCCGTTCGCAATTTCCATCGCCGTAAATTTCAACCTCGGTGGAGTCGAATTTTCGTTATAGGTAGGCAGACGTCCCCTGTAAATTATGAAGTACTCGACAGTGGTAGTGGCGAGAAGAGGATTGTCCATGTGAATAATCTCAGAGCAGCAACCTAGTTAGACATCTGGTAGCATTTCCTCTGTCGTCTTTGGTACCAACGCTTCTTTTTCGTTCTTTCCATTTCTTTTTGCTCCAGTTCTCACACTAGGTATCTCACACTTCACACACTCACTGCTGTTTGCGCGTTTCCTCCTGTCTGGATGGTGCTTAGAGGTTGGTGGAAGTTTCCGCTGAGGCGTTCTGGCTTCACCAAAGGCGTTGAATAACTTCCACTGGTCTCTGGCACATCGGTCTTTAGCTGCATACGTTGTACAAATGAAGCTATACAGGTGGTGATGGTGATGGTGATTGCAGCCAAGGTGTTGTTTCGGGGTACCCTGGCCCCAGTGCTGTCCTTGATGTGAACACCATCCAAGTGACATGTCGTTTTTAGCAGTAACCGTGATAAAGATTTTTCAAAATTTCAGTAGTCTTTCCGAAAAATCTGTCCTAGCGCCGCTGTTTCATTATAGCAAGTAATTACCAGCTTGCGCCGTAGCTCTAGTGCGGACCCAGTATGTGTTAACCCTGTGCCATGAATTGCTATTGCCAATTAGTCGGGCATGACCTGATTATTTTATCAAACATTATTTTTATTATTGCTTACTCCATTTATTCCTTATTCCTGTTTTGTAGTATTGTTGTATAGCTGTGTTCTTTTGTTCGGGGGGAGGAAATTGTAGCGTGTTTATAAGCCTAAAGTCGTACTATGTTTTCGCACATGAATGCTTAAAGAAGAATTTAAAAAGTAATGAGTTCTGTACGAGTACTTGGGAGATGCGATTGAGTTAGTTGGCAGTTAAATCAATACCTGGCATGTTTGCTAGTCAATTTTGGAACTTTGTGACATGGCTATTAAAGACTATGTGCGCTGCTTAATCCCCCGTTGCTTAATCTGAGGCGAATCCGTTTTCCCACTGAACCGTTGCATAGACGAATGAATTGATGCCAATTTGACCACATTTTGGGTAGCCACATTGAAAAGATGAACCAACCTCTCTTCTACCATAGACGCGTCTGAAAGGGAATCCACCCCAAATACATGCGGTGAAATTTTTCCCGGAGGGGCTGAGACCGCTTCAATCATACCTACATAAAAACGAGACAAAATTTGCATGACTTGCTCCTGAGAAGGCACCGTAGGGGTCTGCACCTGATGCGAAACTTGCGTAGGATTTTGAGCCGGCACTTGATTTTGATCAGTCCCTGACACTGTGCTGGAAGCTGACACCACCGTTCCCCCCTGGACAGGTCCCTGCGTAAAGCCAACGTAGGACACTTGAGGCGCCGCCTGCGCAGGCGCGACCTGGGGCCAATTTCATAAAAGCTTGCAAGTTGCGGATTCCGCAACTCGCAACTGCAAGTTGCGGAATTGCAAGCTGCAAGTGTTTCATAAAGTGTCACTTGCACTTGAACTGCGAGTCAAGTTCGATGCAAGTTGCAAGTCCGCTTCTACACAAGCAGCAAGTAAGTGTTTCATAAAGCTCGCTGGAACACTCACTTGCAACTTGCAAGTGCGAGTAAAGTCGTCTAGTAGATTTTTACTAGACGATTTTCAAAAAAATTGAATATCTTCGTTAATTTTCGTCAGATTTTAACCAAATTTAAGAAGTAACTGCTTTAAGATGTTTTGCACACGTTGTGCAAATTTCAGTAAATTTTAAGTTGTTTTGAATAAGTTATGATTTTTTAAAGAATTTTGGTAAATTTTGCTTCAACTCGCACTTGCAATGCAAGTACTCGCACTTGCGTTGCAAGTGGGTCAAGTTCCGCAACTTGCTTAGCTAATTTCTGCAAGTTTGCGGAAAAGTTTTATGAAACACCTGTAATCTGTACTTGCGTTTCAAGTGCGAGTACTCGCAAACTCGCACTTGCAAATCCGCAAACTTTTATGAAATTGGCCCCTGACCAGCCTGTTGATGGACAGTCGGCACCGGCGTCCCAGACCAGGCAGCAGTCGGAGGGGCCGACCCCACTACGGGAGGCGGAACCTGAGACTGAACCTGCGGGGCCGCCTGAGCCTGAGTATAGTAGTAAGTTGGCTGAGCCCTCGGTGCCGACACCTGCTGTGGCCCTGGGTGAGCCGCAGGAGGTGCAGGCTGCGGCTGCGCATATACGTACGTCGGCTGTTCATAGTAGGTCGCCTGCGCAGGTGGCGCTGGCGCCGGAGACTGATAATACCGTTGGGGAGGCTGAGAGTAATAGGGTTGAGGATAATAATACGCGTCCTCCACGTAGTTCACCCCTCTAGATGACGGTCGTGGCCTGTAGTCCGGGGGGGCCTGTTCGGGATATTTGTCCCAGCATTTTTCTGGGGGATGCCCCTTCCTCTTGCAAAACTTACATACCGGACCCAACCTCCTTTTCCTTTCTTCCTCCATTTGATTGAACCTGTCCCGGATCTGTTGTTCTACCCAGTCGCGCATTTCCCGTAGTTCCATCCAAATTCTCCCGGCCAGATCCTTTGGCTTTTCTGCAGGAGGTTTGGGATTCGAACCCGAGTCATTTTGGACCATATCATCCGCGGACACCTGGTACAGCGGCATAGAGTAGCACAAGCTATCCTCTTCAGAGGGTCTTGAGTCGCGGGAATCAAGTTTGTCAATAATACGTAATATTTGGTCCATAGTAGGTGCATGATCAATGAAAAGAGGGGCCAAGGCACTGATGTAGGTTTTGTCGGTAATTCCTGCGAAAAGCTGCTGGACGCACTGTTGCTCGCGTTCCAGCGCATCATCTGGCCAGATTGAAATAGCCTGTGCCTGTAGTTCTGAAATATAGCGTCGGACCGACTCCCCGTGACGCTGGACCCGTCTAGCGAAAGATGCGTACCTATCTCGGATGGACAATTGCGGTCGTGGAAATTGAGATTTCAGCAAGTTGACGAATCCATCAAAAGTGTCCGCAACCTCCGGGCCACAGCGAGAGGCGTAGATCAGGGCTTTTCCGGTTAATTTGTTGAACAGTAGCCTGGCCCATTGCTCAGGTGGAATTCTGTGAATTTTGGCCGCTGATTTGAAATTCGGGAGCCAATGTTCCAAATACATCCGATCCGGGTCAAAGCGAGGAATATCCCGCAGGATGTCGATGTACATTCTATATCTATATACATGCTTCGCAACCGAAGAATCGGGGCCTGCATGGTCTGTGGCGTAGGATGATGGGCGTACGTCTGAGTCGAGAGAACTGGGAGAGGGGCAACTTTTGGAGCCGATACAGGAGGGGCCGCCCGAAGAAGTGGAGGGCGCACCACGGGTGGAGGAGGAGGTAAAGGACCAGGAGGGGGAGGAGGGGGATTCGGAGGATTTGGCGGTGTAGCCGCTGTCAGCCGAGGCACGGGGTGCCTGACGGGAATTTGCATCAACGGGGCAGGGGGAGGATGTCCCGGTTGGGCCTGAGGAAATCCTGGGCGTAGGGCAGAACGCTGCTGTGGATACGGAAATCGTGTAGGCTGCCCATAGCCTGGACCAAAATTTTGACCCGCCTGTGGCTGGATAGGCCCCCGGTAGGCCCCGGGTCCCCGCACGGCACCCACGGCAGGGATCCTGACCGAGCCATGGGGCCGCACAGGGACCGTAGGGCTCGGACCAGGGGTGACCACCGCATGTTGTGCCACAAAATCACTCGTGGAGGTGTGGGCTACCGTTTTTGCGGCCAAATAGTACATGTCAGCATTTGGATCAGCGGGCGGTGGCCCCGGCAGATAGGGATTTGGCAATTCTCCACGCAAGTCTTGCCGGCATGGGTCCCACATGCCGGAGCGCTCCAATTCGTGCATAGTAAGATTTTCGTGGACTTGGCGTTCTAGAACATCATATTGAAAAGTCGCTGGTACTTTTAGAGCATATTGGTCCACTGGAGCACAAGATTGATCCGGAATGTGACGTACCTGCGGCATGTGAGCCTCCAGGCCAGGCTGGGGCCCGGCCATACACGCCCCTGATACAAATGATAACCCCACGTATTTGGCCGCAGAGTCAGGTAGGAGGGGCCCCCTGCGTATGATTCTGCGTATAAAATTCAGGGGAGACAAGCGGAGGCGGAGGATTTAGAGTAGCCGGATCCGGGACGACAGGGTAGACAACATCAGGAGAAGGCGGAGGATACGGACAATACCCACCGCCCCGTGGGCACAAGGCGGCTGGACATGGTCCGCTGGATCTGTGTCACGAATTATAACCAAATTTGGATCAATCTGTCACTGGGAGGGGAGTCGGTCCTGAAATTTGGGCTTGGGGGGGACGCATATTCTGACGAATTTTCCTGGGGGGCGGTTCCTTCCAACTGCTGATTAATAACGGAACCGCCTGCGTATAGATTGCACCTGCATACCCCAGTGGAATTAAATGCGTATCCGCCACTGTGTTCGGCAAACCAGGGGGATACCCCTGAGGGTCCCCCAAATTCTGGCCTGGACTCAAGACCCTCTGATAGGCATCGTGAATCAATCTTTCATCCGAGGACTGCGTCGACACCAGGGCGGAGGATTGGGCCACATTCTGATCTAAATTGTGACCCCCCCTTCTCCCAACTGAGCAACGGCATTATCGGGGACAGAGGCAACGCCCCCCTCCCCCGAGGGAAAGGCCCTCCCGGCGGTAAAATCTGATTCACACGTATTGACAGACAAAGGTGCCGGCAAAGCAAAACGAGACACTGACTGGGGAGCCGCCCCCCCCACCATTTGAACAGAAGTTTCAGCCAAATTTTCACTATAATCAGTCCTCCCAACAACATTTTTGGCCGGAACAGAAACAGCATAGCGAGACACCAAATGGGGACCCGCCCCTCCCCAATTTTGAACCGTAGTCTCCCGAGCAAGACGGACCGTAGACGGATCCATTCCGTCAAATCTGTCCTGAAATTCTGAGACCGCCGCTTCAAACTCCTGGGGGACAGAACCCACCCCTGGGGGGGAAGGACTCCCCCGCTGGCGCAGGTGACTGTTCGACAACCGCAACTAGCGGCCCCCCCAAGTTTGCTGCAATATTTCACTGTACCCCCCCCCCCCGCACCAATAGACTGGACATTTGACCCAGGCACAGCCATAGGCTGACCCAGGTGAGCTGAATAGTGGGACCCGGGGGACTTCCTCCGGCAGACCCCCGAACTTTGCGAAGTTTGTACATGAACAACAGTCGAACTGGGAGTTGGGACCACTGGGGAGGGACGGAGCGAACCCCGACCCACCCCAGTCAACGTTGGACGCGGCGTCCCCCCTACACCCGAACTGATACCGGTTTGGGGGAGATTTCCCCCGCCCCCCAATCCGGATGAGGCAGGCTGTGACATCGCAGAAATTTCGTCTACCTCAGGTGCCTGATGAGCAGGCAAATTTTCAAAAAGAAAAACTTTTTCTTTTTAATCTTTTGTTCTGGCGCGAGTAGTAGGAGGAGAAAAAAAGAGGCATTTACCGCATGACACGGTCGCCAATTTTGTAGAAATGTGATTGCTCAGTGTACTGCTGAATAAACGACTAATAAAGAAATATGCAGGTTCTTCACTTCGGTAGTGTATGCCTAAATGCTTTCTCCTCGCGCCTATCTACGAAAAATACAAAACTAGAGATTTAGGGAACACGATACTTTTACTTCAATAACCAAAATTCACTATACAGTTCGATAATTCTGAACCAAAATACAAAACTCCAAAATTATACGAAATTCCAAAATTATAACAAAATCCTTACAACAAGATTCACCAGACCTATTTGTCACAGCTGCCAACAATAGAGTCCGCCCAATAAAGCACAACTGTTCCCGCCCGTATTCAAACACCTAACTAACACCTACAACTTTTGAATTCTAACTCCATAGTGAAAAACTACCCGATTAGCTAAGGTCAAATTTGTTTCATCATTTATGAAGATTTCCACGAAAGAGTTAGAAACACAAGGAATATTCCACACTAGTGCTTCAGGCCGACCGGACGCTGGTCGACAACTTTCGCTCGCCGGCAAGCCGCCGGCTACCGACCGGCCACCGGCCGGGATGCAAATCAACATTCAGAAAATTACAATTTAGAGCAATTAAGCTTACAATAAACTCCAAATTTGGTTTTTGTTTGGCCGACTTGTGTAATCAGCGTACACGTACAACAACTACATTTTTCTAATATTAATTATTAATAATAATCAAGATCTTAGCAGTCATAATAGCTGCACTGCAAACTGCTCCAAGCCGGTAGCCGGCCGGCCTCTACTAGTACCAACTAGGTACCTTGCTGTGGTTTAAGTCCAATTTCTGAATAGGAATTGGCCTGATCGCAGTTTGCCTGTCTTCCCTGAACACTTGAAAGTACAGTAGGTACATTTCACGGAAAGCAGGACTGGTGGCGCATAATTTCCAAATTGGCGAAAACGACAAACGCAAAATGTCAGTGTTGGCGATTTTCGCCAAAGCTGGCAAAAAATGCGAACAAAGTTGGCGAAAAAATCCAGAAATGTCGCCAATTAACATAAATCGGACTTTTCGCCAATTTTGGTGCAAATCGCCGTCACTTCGCGATATTTCGCCAATTTGCCAACTTCGCCAACAGTCCTGGTTTTCGTGACATGTACTGTAGGTAGGAACTGTCTGATACAGCTGAGCTTGGATCTGTAATTCAAATAAAAATCAATGTATTTTTCAAACGTTTGGAGGATTCTCCCTGTATTTCTGACTGGAACAGATGATAGAAAGACGCAAGGTCTAAAAAGATAAGACGATGATATGCTTTATGGAGTTAAGAAAAATGTCACTCTTTGTAACTATGTTGTTAAGTTTACTAACTAATATTGCTTGAAGATTCGTTTTTAACTGAACTAATACTTCCCAAATTTTGTCAGCACAGCAACAATATGGACAGACAGTGACTAAGGCCCGATTTCTTTGAAAAGATATGATTCAGAGAATTTAAAACCTGGATTCATTTTTGATCGTGTTTCTTTATTTAAAGATGGATTACAATTAACTCGTTAAAATCCGACCATGGAAATGAGAAAGTGCAATCCAGGGAACATATCTTTTCAACCAAATTTACTTCATTTCGAA
This sequence comes from Trissonchulus latispiculum, assembly GCA_030248195.1. Lineage (NCBI taxonomy): Eukaryota > Metazoa > Nematoda > Enoplea > Enoplida > Ironidae > Trissonchulus > Trissonchulus latispiculum. The sequence goes on along the minus strand of JASAND010028174.1, from coordinate 10,280 downwards.
AACTAGATGAGTGGACTGCCCTTTTCTACGGGACGGTTAAATTTGGAGTTTGTGATTGTTCACGAGGATTTCCATATATTATAACTACATAGGCATTCATATACATATACAATAGAGTCGTGTCACGTCTACCGTCTACGTAAAACGTATTAATAAGTCAGATGTACGAGGGTAGTTAGTTAAGCAGGTTCATGATCGTTTACAACACGATACATATATTTTAGTCAAGCTTCATAAACTTAAAAAGTTTCCAGAACTTCGCAAAATCCGACAATTTGGTATATTTGGTGAATTTGGTAAATTTCGTATATCTTGGCTTGGCTACTTTCCCATGGTTAATTTCCTTGTAGTCTCCGTAGCATTTGGACTTTTCGTTGAACTTCTTCATGACCAGTTTCTGCTCGTCACCGCAGCACAGTTGACTGTTCGCGTCAAAGCATTTCTCAGGACCGCAACATTGAGCATTTCCACCGCAACTTTCGACTAATCTTCCATCACAGCAGATGTACTTCTCGGGATTATAGCACGTCTGACCGCAGCACTCGGCACCTGGCAGACATATGGAAGCGCCACAGGTATTCCCTCGCAGGAGCTCCTCCAATGAAGTGCCTTGTACAGTTCCTACAATTGACATAAGTTAATTGATTCATAAATTATCATAAGAAACCGTTTCCTTTCGCTTCTGGAATGGAGGTAATATAACGTAAACTTAGGATAAATAAATTGATGGCTGCGATTGTTTACTCAAAAACATCGACAGCTTCCTTTTTCAACGTTTTGGTTTTCATTTTGCTAATATGTAGTATATAATGTAGCAGTATTCCCATTTCTGTACAATCCATGGACATTCAGTTTTAACAAACATAAGCCCTTGTAAAAGTTTGTGGTAAAAGTTAAAAGTTAAAAGTAGTTTCAGTATTTTCTCAGAACACAAAGTTTTAAAGCTAGAGCTGGGGTCGGTTCCACTTGAACCGAGTGGAACTGGAACCGGAACCGGAAGGAGTTTTAAAACCGAAACTGGAACCGGAACCGGTTTCGAAAATTGGAACTGGCCCCAGCTCTATTTTAGCCGCTATTTCGTTAATATTTTGCAGTGGGAGCTTAAATAATCTTAAATTTATGCGTTACATGATTTCTGAATGGTAGAAACTGCACTCTTCTGATTGGCCTGAAATAGAAACTGAAACTCCGCCTGAAACTGAAGTGAAACTATTTTGTGTTTCCGGAAGAAAACTTAAACTGTAACTGAAACCATATTTTGTATTCCCGACTGCAACTGAAACTGAAACTATCACCGTTCGCTGACTGAAACTGAAAATGAAGCTAAAAGTAAAATCAGTTACTGAAAGTACACTAGAAACACACCCCTCCCCCAACAAAAGGGAGAACCTTCGCGTATTGTGAGCGGAGCACCGCGACGCCATGCCGAGAAGAGAAGCCCTCTAGTGGCTTACTCTTCTTCTTATGGAAGTGATTACATGACAATTCATAAAGCTAAGATAGAGTTAAAAAGTTTGAACAAAACTGAGTTCGGTGCATAGACATGATTGTACATGGTGATCAGTAAATATAGTGTTGTCAAGTCATAGATAGCGTTGCTATATTATATATACTGCAATTATGCACTCTTGGTATAGCTGTTTTACTACAACTGAAACAGTTTTTACTTACCCAAAATAAAGGATGCAGCAAGAAACAGTAACATCGTTAGATTATATGTTTAGTGATCAAGGTTCAAAAGGATTCAGGAAAGAAAGGTATATTTTTGATGGAAGATTTTTGTTCAGACTGCCGTTTCCCGAGAAACCAGCGATTTATATAGGCTCGAACTTCCTTGTTTGAAATTGTTTATGCAAAGTTTAAAAATTTTGTTACGAAACGTGCACAATTATTCATTCAATGTTTTTGGCTAACACTGCACCTGTGCACTGGTTTTTGCCTTAATTCAGTATCAAAAATTCTTTGAAAGATCCGGTAACATAAGGCAAATGCATGCAGCGTTGGAAAGTTGGTATACTGTAAAATATGCTGTACTTCCTTGTTTCAAGAAACTAATTGATGATCTTGCAAGTTTAAGCTGTCCTAATTGCTATTGGTTTTTTCGTATTTGAGCGATTTAAACAGATTTGGATGAGTTTTGAATTTGTCTGGGAATATCAGGGTGAGACCGAATACTGTAACCAAGACAAGGAAGTAGGCATTGCTAAAGTCCGTAACGACTAACGACCATTTGATTGCATTACATAAATAAATTCAAAATTTAGATAGCAAATCCTCTCATATTTCCGTGTGCAGACGAAATCATTGCTTCGAAAATTATTGCTTAAAGGGCGGGGGCTATACTTTGTCCCACAACTTTCCTGGATTCCTCTGGTTTCATTTTTGCGAGAATGTACACGACATTCTGCGATTAAAAATACTTGGTCGTTCGTTGGCTCTTAACTGGATCTCAGTAGGTTGCCAGGCAATCAAGAACCGGTTCGACCACGCACTACCGCGACATCCAATATGAATCCTTAACCATTTTTCTTGCTAATTGGTTTAATGAAAAATCTACGCTTTGGTATAATCAGAAAAACCATACTGGGTAACATAATGGCATTTGCCTTGCCGTTTCCCTAGCGGCTAGAGAGCAATGCTATCCTAAACATGAAGAACCGTCGAAACCTCGGATAATTTTGGTCGCCGATTAGAAAAATTTTAATTCTAGTGTGACGTCGGAAGTTGCAATTTGGTGTGAACATACACCCATAGGTATGTACAATTGTGCCAAGCATGAAGGAAATCCGCATTATAGTTTTACGCCAGTTGAAACATGGAAAAGTGGGAAAACCGTCAAAATTTATATATATTATGTAGGATGATGTTGCAGGATCGGATATAATATGTTGATTATTTCTTCCAGCACCCATGGTATAAATATTATGGTATATTGCCAGCTGAAAATTTTGGCCGGTCAACTCAACATTAATACTTCATCATTCTTTGATATGCCAAGAATAAAACAACCTTGTTTAGTGTACAGCAGTCGGTCGAACACGTATAGTATTATGCGACTAGTTCAACACTAAGGGAACTGTTAAAATCGTTACGACACAATAACAAGTGTGCGATAACTAGAAATTCCAAGGCCATCATATCAATTGTTATTTTGTTAAGAAGGAAGTCCTAATGTTTTTCAGAGACTGCTGCAAAACATTTCTTACCAGTTCAGAAAAAGAGGTCTTGGCACAGTTTTAACAACGAAAACTTCAAGTCAAAAAATCTGTAATGGAATTAGTAAAATCTGGTGATAAGATTAATCAAAAATGGCCAAAAGTAGTCAAAATTAGCTAATCAGTGAAGAAGAATTCTTTTGCCATGGATTTGTGAAGATCAGTGATTGTTAATATGGAATGTAGCTATCGAGTGATGTCCAAGCAATAATTGTGTTAATTGTCTGTTTGTTGCCAAGCCAGAGCTGTCTAGTATTCGAAATCAAGTGAATTTCATAAATAGGGTTCAAGGTTTGCATTTAACCATGGCTGAAAGCATGATCTGTCAATAACGTTAATTTAGGAACACTAAAAATAAGGGTAATTCGGTGACCAATCCCCTAATAATCGGAGTTGTCACTCCCCACGACAGTAAATAATAATATCATGGCTAATCTTAAGAACATTAGTGAGTTGTTACTCCCCACGAAGAGAAATAGTAGTATTTTGTTGATCTTAAGGGTATTAATGAGTTGTCACTCATAATTCGACTCAAATGGGATTTTCTCACCACCTTGTATGTTTGCCAATGACTCATTATGAATTAGCAGGAAGTCGATAACCTAAAATACAAAGTTTATAGTCTAGCAAGCCGAAATTAGTTGTGAATTTGCCTGTAAATTGAAGATTGGTACTAAAAATAACAATTATTGGAAGATGGTTCAATATTAGGTACTAAGTAGCTAAGTACGTAGTCAAATAACATTAAATAGTCATAATTAGTGTTAATTAGGTAATAATTAATTAATTTTTATAATTTCGGTCGGTAACATGACTTGGGCTCATATGAAAGAGAGCCTGATGTAGATTCCAAAAATCTAAACCCGACTTTCCAGCTCCCAAAATTAGGAAAGTTATAAGCAAAATTGTTTTTATAAGATTAGTTTTTGTTTCGTAATCTTATCACTCCACTTCTAAAATGAATTTTTTTCTTTTGGTTTGACTTAAGTCACTTTTCCTTTTTTATTGTCTGCGAGGTTGTCTACCTCCCAGACTACACACCGGTCAGGTGTTGTAGTCCTCTTCTTCTATCTGCTAGCCTCTCTTTCTTCCAAGGCTTAGCAGTCGTCCTCGCCTGAACTCTAACTCTATTTCTAAAAAAATGTTAAAAAGTTCTTTTGAAAATTACAGACCTGTTAGTTTGCTATGTAGGAGTGGTAAAAATATGGAGTCTGTCGTCGCAAATGAATTAATTCGTCATCTTGAGGCAATGTGGAATATTGGTCGGATACCTTATCGTAAGCCTAAGCATAAGCGTTAGAATTTACAGTAATATCCTACAATAAGACTTTACAGTAGGAATCTACCGTAATGGTTTACAGTAATAATCTACAGTAAATTTACAGTAATTTCAAGTTGTATCGTATACTTTGTCGTGAAGTTAGCATTACAGTATTCGGAGTAATTTATGATATTTTGTAGGGAATATTTGAAATATAAATTAATACTGAGAACAATTTACGTCATAGATCAAATTTAGAACATATGTCAAACAATCAATTATTTCAGTTTAGTGTTGGCTTGACTGATTTCTTTTCACTATTTAAAGTCTCTGCCGAATTCAGTTGGTCGCAGTTGGATTGAGGTTAAGTGACGAGTGGGGCGCCGCCATTACTATATTTTTACCTAGTATTGTCATTTCTTAGTCTCGTAATAGTAGAATATCACGTGTAGTAGTTGAGTTGTATTCTTGTCTGCAAGTTACGTCTAACTGTCTGGACTGAGTATTATTTTGCAATTTCACAAATGAATAAAGTCTTTGTACGCTTTATCGTAGGAATACTCAATTAAGATAGGAGAGTAACTTTGAACTTAGAGTTTTTAGCGTCACACACCTTAGACCTGAACATGCACCTAGTTTCCCCAAAATTGACACGAAGTCCGGTCTTTATTTCAAGAAAATACACAAGCACATGGGACCAAACTTCACAGCAAATAGAACATTAGCCCCGCTCAATTTGGTTTTCGAAATACAGATCAACTGTTGACAATTACTGGAAACGTATAATCTTTGGACTGATGCTCTTGATAATAAATTAATGATTGATGTAATTTTCTTAGATATTGCTAAAGCCTGATACCGTATCTCATGCAAAACTGCTTCAAATTCTCAGATCCATAGGCATCGATGGAAAACTAGCCTGAATTGAAAATTATCTTTCCAATAGGAAACAATTTGTTGAAATTTGCAACTGTCGCACTACTACTTCTAGTGTTGCTTCTGGAGTACTCCCAGGTAGTATCTTGGGCCCCCTGTTTTTCTTAATTTATATAAATGATATTTCTACTGTTTTAGACAAGTTGAAAATCAGATTTTACGCAAATGATGCAAAAATTTTTATAGCCTATAACTCAAATTTTAATAATTTTGTTGACATTCAAGCAGAACTGAATAGATTCTATGAATGGGCAAATACGAGACAACTAAAGCTCGCTGCATCAAAATGTTTCGCCCCCCTCGCTCGCCAGGGGTTACCAGGCGAGTGGTAAGCACAAACACAAAATGTGTTAGTTTAATTTATTTTTATTTAAAGACACAAGTCTTGGGGGGTGAAAAAGGTCCCCCGGGTCTCTGTCTTATTAAAATTTGTTTAAATATTTACCAAATCACGGCTTTTAAGTTCTACGCGACACAAAAGGCTGATCAGATTGGGAGAATGTACCATCTGCATCAATCGGCGGCAAACATGAGACTTTGGATCCTAAGGATCCCTCAACAAAATTCAATGTTTTGTTTTTCAAACTGGCCAGCTGGCATCGGACTTTAGCAATCCCCCCTTCCCACCTATGTCAATTAATTGTCCGAGAGTTAAGGGGCGGCCGCCTTCGGGTGGAGCTGCCGATGTGCGTTCATCACTTAGACGGTGATGGACAAATCTCCAGCCTTGGTACTCGCCTCGGGTAATTGTGAAGACAATTATTCGGTGTCAGCCAATCATCCTTCCCCAATAGTCAAAATTTAAAATTGTCGTGGCTGACACTACTCCTAACTGGTGCACATCCAACTGGTGTGGGGCGTACGAAAAAATGTTTTGTCATGCATCTTGGTAACAGAAATCCAGAAAATGTGTATCGTCTTGGAAATTCAAATCTGGAAGCCACAAATAGTTTTACTGATTTAGGAATAGTTTCATCAAAAACTTTAAGTTTTTCAAAACACTGTGAAGAAATAGCAAAATCTGGGTTAAAAAGGTAAATCTAATATACTCTGCCTTCCATTCTCGTAATAGAGAATTTTTACTAAAAATTTATAAAACATATGTTCGTCCTAAGCTAGAGTATGGCTCTGAAGTATGGTCACCTTTTTTGCTTGAAGCCATTGGTTTAATAGAACGAGTTCAACGGTTATTTGCTAGACGATTGCCAGGGATTTCCACGCTACCTTATCATGAACGTTTGAAAATTTTAAACCTTCGCTCGTTGGAGGAAAGACGGATTAGTAAAGATATAATTTTTGTTTACAAAATGCTCCATGGTTTAGTCGACTTAAGTTTTTCAGATATCTTTGAATTTACTCCTACTTTAAGTACTAGAGGTCATTCTTACAAATTAATGTGGAAACGTGCAAACTTAGACATTCGTAAGCATTTTTTCGCAAATCGAATAATTCCTATATGGAAATCTCTTGATGAACAAATCGTTAGTGCTGTAAACATAGTGGAATTCAAAAACCGGCTTGCTACTGTTTCTTTTCATAACTTCATTAGGGGCCGGGCGTTGGTGACCGTGCAATCGGCCCAGCCCTGATCCCTTCACTCCTGTCAATACTTTGCCACGTACATTAGAATGTGTTTTGACCCTTTTCTTTTTTTCCGGTTTGGTATATTCGTTGCCGCTTTACTATAGTTTCTTGTTAATATTGTTTTGATAATTTTGTTTTTGGTTGGGAATAAACTAACTAACTAACTTAGACAATAAATTTTGATTAGTTTCCTTTAGTTGTCATTGAGTTTAGTATTTACTTTTAATTTTTCTATTTATAGAGAATGAGCAATCCAGCACTTAGCTATCCTGATTCTGCATCGGAAACCGTGGTCGGGGGAACTCCCCGACTTCACTGCTAACTGACCCCCCCAAGAAACTTTTGGGGACCGACTTCTCTCCTCTGGGAATCCATCGGGGAGGCTTTAGGGACACTCTACAAATTTTTTAGCCATTTTTGGGGAAATTTTGATCGCCCCCATCCCCCGCCTTTGGGCACTGGATCCACATCAGAATTTGGGGGAGATTTGAGTTGAGAGGTGAAGGGTTCACTTTTTGGTGAACACAACACCACCCAAATTTAGGGTAGGTAATCTAATAAATTAAATTAATTATAACTTAAGCAGCAACGCCTACCTTTTGACTCCCAGGGCTGCTATGAAAGCCATATTATTATATATTAGGTTTATAAATTGTGAATTTCAGGTCCCCGCTTCAAATTTTCTAAACTTTTAGTTTGTTTGTTTCTAAATAGGCCCCCTACGTCGTATTAACGTGCTGCTTTGATATTCTAACTTTAGGGAAATTTTTGGTCCACCCCTAAGGACCCCATTTTCAAATTTTTTTGAGTCCAAAAACTTAGAAATGTTTGGACCTCACCTCCTGAAATTTTCTATAGTAGTCAGAAACGAATTCAACATGTTTTTCTGTACCCCCCAGCAGGAATTTTTAAAATTTAAATAGACAGAATTTTTTCTAGGACCCCATTTTTATTTTGAACTGTCGACACGTACGTAAAATCGGATTTCGTAGAGCTAGATTTTTCTACAAAAGCTATTTGGAATCCGATTTTTGGTCATTTTAGCACTATTAGGTCGTGAATAAGCCGTGATAAACGTGTCCGCCTTCAAAATTTTGATTTCTGTTCAAAAAAGGAAAAATCGATTTTGACCTAAAACCGTGAATTCTATGCCAATTTTGTTTGCTACTATACAAGTCCTTTATTTGAGGATTCTGTCCATATATGCTTGTCATAGTAACTGCCATAACATTACCTTCGATTGTCAAGAAACCCAGTGGCGTCATCGTCATATGAAAATACAAAAATTTGTCCGATCGAGGGTGGGCTTTCTTTCCCAATAGGAGCTCACCCTAACGGTGTGTATTTTTATAGTAACTTTATTATGATTACTATTGCCATAGGCAGTTTGTCTTGCTGAGCGAAGGCCTGATAAACCCTAGCTTTGCATGGTTTAACTATTCATTAATTAATTAATTTTATCTGAAAGTTCAAATTATTCTTCGTTAACTTACCTTCATTAACACACTGTTTGACTATACATTCCAAAGGAGAGTAACTCCTCTTTCCCATGAGTTATCTTTGGAAAGTCAGGTATTTTCGTATTCAGCTACTTAATTCCAAATAATTAATACGGTTCTATTAATAATACGTGTATTTTGAATATGCATAATTTTGGTAATTTTGTGCTTTAATTTGTGATTGTTACTAGCATTTACTGGCAGCTAGTATATGCTTACTCAACTGTAACATGCCGAATTTAATCACTTGTTTTCGTATTTTTCTTTCTACTATACGTATATACGTAGTTTTTGCCTAGTTTAGTTTAGTTTTGTGGCTTGCAGTTGCACAGTTTGGAAGCATCATTGCTCTGTACCATATGTACCTGTGTTGAGAGCTCAGCTCACGTACCAGTTCGCGATTTGTGCAGTAATCCTCTCGGGAGTTCTGATGGCGAGCGCTGGGGAGATGTAACGGATTAGGGTGACACACGATCAACCCTTTCGTTGCTGGCGGCTGTAGCTAAGTTGGAGCTGGGATAACTTTTGCCCCCCCCCAACGCTACGTATGGGATTGGGTGGGTTCCCCCCTTGGGAGCTGATTAGAGGAATTCTTTCACTAGGGGGCACTCGTGGGAAGGTTCAACCCATTACTCGCTTTCTCCCTTCAGTCTAGTACTTTTACACCGTCTTGTACGCTTTTCTCATATTTCATACCCACATTTCTCTGTATTTATCCCCTGTATATTTTGCCCAGTGTAGCTCTCCCCGGAACTACTGACACGTTGGTAGGTTCCATTCTACTATAAGTCCATTTCTGTGTGATTGTTCTGTCTATTTGAGGGCTTGGCCCATTTTAATATTCTTTATGTTTACTTTATAATTAATATACTTGTTGTTTCCATTATTAAAGTGTTGTAACTAACTTATTTAGGCTTTTAGTCGCTGAGGTAGATAGTTTCTATCTGAATCTGAGTGAGAATTGAGAGTCATCTCTCCCCTTAAGGTAGGCTACTTACTGCGTGTATTGTCTGGCGAGGCTGTCCCGACCGTCTCTGTGGTGGTTCGTTATTCATCTGAGCTACGGTTTCCGCTTTCGCTGGAATCGGGTGTGGTAACGGTGTTAGTACGTACGATCCGGCACTAGCCCTGCTACGGGTGAGCCGCATCCATGGGACCCAAATGCAGCTAATTATAGCTAATAGATGATCGTAATAGCAATAGAAATTACTTTTCAGAACCACAACGAAATTATATTCGAAATAACATGGAATTTGGCATTTTATAATGGAGCATTCTGTATTGGACCGCCGAGTATCGGACCTAGACAGTTTATGTTAATCTTTTAGTTAAGCAAATAGTTGTAATTTTTATCATATTAGTTATGTAATCGCGCCGATAATAGATTAATCCTTAATCTGGAATAACTCAAGGCAGTACTGATCAGACATGTGTAGGAGGGGAAATTGGGGGGGGGGGGGGTGCCCGAAGGCTACCAGAAAACCGGATATTCCGGTTTTTTACCCAAAATAACGGAAAATCCGGATTCTGGGGGGTGAGGTTCCGGTCTGGGGGAGGGTGAAAACTGGGAGAAGATGTAAGGGAAGCAGGTATAGGCAAGATTGATAAGCATGATATGGGAGCTCAGCTGATGGCCCTGTGGTGTAGTGGGTTAGCACGTCTGTCCCGGGATCAGAAGGGACGTGGTTCAAACTGGGTCAATTGTTTACTTTCAATGGTAAGCAAAAAGCTGAACTTCCCTCTTTCCTTCTCTCTCCTAGGTCCTGGTTTCGTGGGTACAAGTGT
>JASAND010028173.1:0-12236 GCA_030248195.1 Trissonchulus latispiculum | reverse complement strand
TGTTAAAAATGTTTTTGTGTTGTTTCAATATAACATTGAATAACTTAGACCACAATTTCGTGGAACAATAGACATCATCGATCCAAAAAAGAGACCAAAAGAAAAAGTGTGAAATTTTCAAAAACACTTCTTAAACGGAAGAAATGTAATACTATGCAATTAATGTTGTTCTTTTAATATTCCGTTTTTGTTTTTTGGGTGGCGGGGGGCGGAGCGGGTGGTCCATGCCCTAGGGGGTTCGACCAAAAATGTTTTTGTTTTATTTCACTAGAACATTGAATATTCTAGACACTGTTTTTCTGGAAAAATCTGCATCATCCACCTACTTTAAGGAGCAAAAACGAAACCGAAAGATATTCAACGAAAAAAGTTATACTACGTAATTAATATTCTTGTTTGGATGATTGGTTTCTTTTTTTGGTGGTAAAACAAAACAAAAATGAAAACTAAAAACTTCAATGTAAAAATTACGTAAAATTAATGTTCTTCTTTGGATGTTTAGTTTTTGTTTTTTGTGGGTGGCGGGTGGCGGAGCGGGTGGCGCTTTTGCCACCCTGTTTTTACGTGCTAAAGATACAAAGGTGGCGGGTGGCGCCATGCCCTAGGGGGGTTTGACCAAAAAATGTTTTTGTTTTGTTTCACTAGAACATTGAATATTCTGGACATCGTTTTTCTGGAAAAATCTACATCATCCACCTAGTTTAAGGAGCAAAAACGAAACCGAAAGATATTCAACGAAAAAAGTTATACTACGTAATTAATATTCTTGTTTGGATGATTGGTTTTCTTTTTTTTGGTGGTAAAACAAAACAAAAATGAAAACTAAAAACTTCAATGTAAAAATTACGTAAAATTAATGTTCTTCTTTGGATGTTTAGTTTGTTTTTGTGGGTGGCGGGTGGCGGAGCGGGTGGCGCTTTTGCCACCCTGTTTTTACGTGCTAAAGATACAAAGGTGGCGGGTGGCGCCATGCCCTAGGGGGGTTTGACCAAAAAATGTTTTTGTTTTGTTTCACTAGAACATTGAATATTCTGGACATCGTTTTTCTGGAAAAATCTACATCATCCACCTAGTTTAAGGAGCAAAAACGAAACCGAAAGATATTCAACGAAACAAGTTATACTGCGTAATTAATATTCTTGTTTGGATGTTTGGTTTTCTTTTTTTTGGTGGTAAAACAAAACAAAAATGAAAACTAAAAACTTCAATGTAAAAATTACGTAAAATTAATGTTCTTCTTTGGATGTTTAGTTTTTTTTGTGGGTGGCGGGTGGCGGAGCGGGTGGCGCTTTTGCCACCCTGTTTTTACGTGCTAAAGATACAAAGGTGGCGGGTGGCGCCATGCCCTAGGGGGGTTTGACCAAAAAATGTTTTTGTTTTGTTTCACTAGAACATTGAATATTCTGGACATCGTTTTTCTGGAAAAATCTACATCATCCACCTAGTTTAAGGAGCAAAAACGAAACCGAAAGATATTCAACGAAACAAGTTATACTGCGTAATTAATATTCTTGTTTGGATGTTTGGTTTTCTTTTTTTTGGTGGTAAAACAAAACAAAAATGAAAACTAAAAACTTCAATGTAAAAATTACGTAAAATTAATGTTCTTCTTTGGATGTTTAGTTTTTTTTGTGGGTGGCGGGTGGCGGAGCGGGTGGCGCTTTTGCCACCCTGTTTTTACGTGCTAAAGATACAAAGGTGGCGGGTGGCGCCATGCCCTAGGGGGGTTTGACCAAAAAATGTTTTTGTTTTGTTTCACTAGAACATTGAATATTCTGGACATCGTTTTTCTGGAAAAATCTACATCATCCACCTAGTTTAAGGAGCAAAAACGAAACCGAAAGATATTCAACGAAACAAGTTATACTACGTAATTAATATTCTTGTTTGGATGTTTGGTTTTCTTTTTTTTGGTGGTAAAACAAAACAAAAATGAAAACTAAAAACTTCAATGTAAAAATTACGTAAAATTAATGTTCTTCTTTGGATGTTTAGTTTTTGTTTTTTGTGGGTGGCGGGTGGCAGAGCGGGTGGCGCTTTTGCCACCCTGTTTTTACGTGCTAAAGATACAAAGGTGGCGGGTGGCGCCATGCCCTAGGGGGGTTTGACCAAAAAATGTTTTTGTTTTGTTTCACTAGAACATTGAATATTCTGGACATCGTTTTTCTGGGAAAATCTACATCATCCACCTAGTTTAAGGAGCAAAAACGAAACCGAAAGATATTCAACGAAAAAAGTTATACTACGTAATTAATATTCTTGTTTGGATGTTTGGTTTTCTTTTTTTTGGTGGTAAAACAAAACAAAAATGAAAACTAAAAACTTCAATGTAAAAATTACGTAAAATTAACGTTCTTCTTTGGATGTTTAGTTTTTGTTTTTTGTGGGTGGCGGGTGGCGGAACGGGTGGCGCTTTTGCCACCCTGTTTTTACATGCTAAATATAGAAAGGTGGCGGGTGGCGCCATCCCTTTAGGGGGTCTTTGAGCAAAATATGTTTTTCTTATTGTAATGTAAATTTTTCTATCATTAAAATAAAACACAAAAACGTGGATGAAGGTGTTTCTAATTTTGAAAAGACAATTTGTTTAACGGAATTGTAATACTATGCAAATAATATTGCACTTTGGTTATTTCTTTTTTGTTGTTTTTAAACACATACTTGTACGGTTACATGTTATGCGAGTTAGAGTATATTGCTATTTTTTAATAAAACGGTTGAGACTAGTTAAGTAAGCTTACATTTAAGTTTTAAGTGTAGACGGAGCGAAATCGCTTAGGGAATCCGATAAAGGGAAATATTTGTTAACGTTTATGATTGAGTAAGTAACACTTATGCTTTTCATATAAAAGAAGCAACAGCAACGTTGATGTTAGCAGCAGTTACGATATATTGAAAAGTCACTATCACTAAAGCAGTCCGCAATGTAATAGCAAAAGAGGCAAAAACAAAAGTATGCATAGGGGTTTCCTTGCTAAAAACTGGCAACATCAGGAGAAACCCTAACGTGTTTGTTACTAAATGCTGCAAGTAAAAAGGCTCGTCGTTTTTGGGTATCTTACACTTGATAAGAACTCCGTAAAGGTGATATGAAATTAGCACTATTGCAATTAAAGTTATTTTATCTGTAGTATTGCGAACATCGTCCCTTTGTTAAAGAAATAAAGCATTGCTACACGAAAAACAATTAAAATAAAATATTTTGTTTTAGTAACGCGAGATTTAATTTAGAGGGAGAGTACATTGTTACATTATAGAACGAATTAAACACTGCAACCCAGACACAATTTTATATTTAGCTTAAGGCATAAATTTCGGATACCATTTCATAAGGGCAAAACAGGGAAAAAGAAAAGTGTTAATTTAATGTTCAGACAGTGAAACAAAGAACAGGGCTGCAACAATGTGGGTTGTTTAGCAGACTAAAGTGGCTTATTTGGTAAGGATAGTGCCTATGTTGGTAAAGGTCAAGCAAAAATCGGGCAACAGACCCCAGAAGTAAAACCGGTTTATGCTATATAGTGGAAAAAATACAGATCTGCAAATGAAAAAAACAAAAACAAAGCATAAATTGTTTATGTAATGTATCGGTTAAAGGTTCGTTGAATTTTCCCTATAGGTTTGTTTGATTTTTCCCTAAACAAAAACATTCCTTAAAATTTCTAAACCTAAACAGAAAAAGTCGAAAACAAAACATCAATGTATCGTTAAAAGGTTCATTGAATTTTAAACATTTTTCAAAACAATAAACTAAACAACAAAATTTTTGTTGTCTTAATAAATACAAGGTTAGGTATATAACCAAAAGACGTTCATATTATTCGGTCTCCTGTCTCCTTGTCGTTTGGCGTTATGGTGTTGTGGTCATAAAACAAAAACTAAAACATAAACTAAAGCTAATATGTTTTTGTAATAATTGCCAGTGTCGCATGAAAAGGAGGGGAATTTAAAGCTATGGAAAGTATATTCGTCGGTGACTCTGATACTGCATATTAAAACTTGGCTGATTGAAAATAAAGTTTTGCGTTTTTTGGGATAACCTCCGTTTTATTCTCTGCACTGCTCATGTAAGGCGAGCGGACCACGTCACGCTTTAAGCAAATTAGACTTAGTATTTCTTATTAGTAATTCTAATTTAAAATACCGCTTTTGTTTGAAATTTCGTTAGATTCTAAAGAGCGACTCATGGAGTACTCTTGGAGGACTAACAGCTGACACAAAATGAACTAATAACTCAAAAATTGGTTCCGCAGGAGACTTGCGGCGAACCAATAAAAATTCGATTTTTTAGTCGAGCCATGCGTGACTCAAAGTTAAATGTTCGTGACTCATACATCGTTTTGCTTGCTCTTTCTGGATCAAACAGTTCCAGAGCTGGATCAACGACTTGGTTCGCTAAGGAGAAACACGTTATTGCACGTCTTGATCGTTGCTGTTGGAAGTAACACGAAACCAAAGGGCATTTTCCAACCGCTTAGTAAAATTCCTTCAACCCATAAAATTATTATATCTTAAGGTTATAATTATTTTATCCCACATATCCTTGCTTACAAGAGTTAAAAGCAGCCACGTGAATGATGACTCCATAACGTCAAGATCAGCCTAAAACGTACAATTATTTGCTAGTAGAAAGTCAATGTAATAAATTGTATAATAACAATAGCGGCTTCTGTTTACGTCAGAATCAGAAAGAATGTGAACTAACTGCTTCAAAGATACATTGTAAGCAGCGAAAACAAGAATCTATTTCATTGAATGTTACAAAGCAAAAAACCGAAACCTGATTTATGTAGGTTTCTGCATTTTTTGTCGAAGACAACAATACAATCATTTCAGCATTTTTGTTGTCCTTCAGCTGCGTGAGTTGATTTTTGATCTGTGACACATTCGCCATTGGGACCACATCAACCAGTCGGCCAGACGTGGCTAAGGTTTGTTGTAAAGCTGTGTTTATCGCTAGAATTGATACAGAGTCGACTATCATAATCTGTTATCTCTATTGACGATGCATGTGCTTGGAGGAGTTATGGCTTTACTCCTCCACAGAACCGCAGCTTAGCAGCGAACATTTTCCGATTATTTCCGGGGATTTTGGACCAAAACATTTGTTACCTAAATAATGACTCGGCTTCTCCCACAAGTTCGCACAAGCAAAACACCAATACCACCAAAGAAAGCTCAGCCAGTCTGGAACCAGTAATTATTTTATTATATTATCTGGTTTAGATTTGAATTTATTTCATCTTCAAATCTATACAAGTAACTGTAGCATTCTAACCAACAGTGTTATCGTAGACTGCAGCATAGGGCACTGTCTGTTTCCCGTAGCTGGCAAGAATCGGTTTTAGACTTGAATACATGACAGACACCGGATCAACGAATGTTACATAATTCCCGATCTGATCAGCTGTGCTAGCTACAATGAACAAATCCACAAACACTTTAGTTACGTCTGACATTACATAGATTAAATGAAAGACACGCGATCATGTCCTTGTCCTTAATAATGTATACCATACAAGGAAGAAAATCAGTACGAAATCCTTCTTTTAAAGTAGTTTCACAGTAAACTATCTTTTCAAGAAAGTTCCTACCACTGTGATGGACTAAAACAACGACAAGAAGTTGAGAAAACTACTTAATCAGTTCGGCCACAAATTGTAAAGTCTGTAAAGTTATGAATACTGTCAGCGTATTCTAGGCTTCAGCATCTCAAAAAACTAAATGTAGTAATTAACGAACTGTTTTAACGGATAAAGTAACAAACCTTTATCATATACATATCTTTGATAATCCACCTGAATGATTGGTATTCCACTCTGGTCTGAAACCTTCTCCACGGCTCCTTTTACAGTGGCATTGGATGCAAAACTGATGAGTGCAAGCAGGTTGCTGTTCTTTATTGATTCGCAAACTAAACTATAACTTTAACTGATTTTTTGGCCCCTCAACAAAAAAGCTGCCTGCATGACCGAGACAGTAACTTTTAATCGGTAACTTCATACATATATTAGGGAAGAACATAAGTGCTTATAGAAAGTATGAACTATCTTCAATAAAGATATTGTTAAATTTATAGTTTACATACAATGATTATGGTGGTTTGCAGAGACCGATTAACGGCTGACCTCCCACAATTTCTACGTAGTGAATCAATTAAATCTGACCGCTATGCTCACATTCTAAACCTTGAAAAGGTCTGCTCTTAGCGTGTATCAGATAAGCTAAGATATAGCTAAACTTATGATATACAACTCCTGCGGAGACTTAGTGGTAGAGATGAGCACGCGTCGGATTTTTTCGGCCCGGCCCGCCAAAAGAAAAATTTCAAAATTTTACTAACAATATCATTTTAAAGGTTTCAATGCAAGATGGAGAAGCTAAATTATGCTACGGAATGTTAAATTTTGCCATAAAATAACCAGAATCAGTAAATGTGTAGCTAATTTTAGTGATTTTTCAACATTTTCTAAAATTGATCGGGCCCCGTTTCGGCCAACTCAGTTCCCGCAAATGAAAAATTTCTCGGCCCCGTCCGGGCCTGCCCGCTAACCATTGAAAGTCGGCCCGGCCCGCGGCCGACGGGCCAAAATGCTCATCTCTACTTAGTGGTTTTAATGATGCTACTGTTCAAGTTCCCAGAAAGGCTAGCATATTCTATCGAAAAGCACAGCTCACACTACAGTACACAGGTTTTGTTAAAACAACACCTTTCTTAAAATGTTTCTTAAAATTTTATTATATGATAATAACAATTAGGAAAGAATATTACTAGATCTGGCGGAGTCATCTGCATTATTTGCGGGTGGTTGCACTGATTTGAACTGTACTGAACTGGATACGAATTCGAAGGTAGTATTGTAAAATTTTTCAGCCTTGGCGTAGTGATCATATATCCCGTCATTAATAGTTCCTGAAACAATTTCGAACTGTTAAACTTTCTGATCTGTCACGCTAATAGTTCCTGAAACAATTTCGAACTGTTAAACTTTCTGATCTGTCACGCACACTCTTTGAAAGGTTCCAGTAGAAACTACAGGAATCACTTTTGTACATGATAAATACAACAGGATTTGTAGAAAATACAGGTATGGCTTGTAGTTTCTACAGGGCATCGCTAATAGTTTTTACCGAAGATACGTTTGTAGTATAGATTACAATTTAGACAAGTATTCAATGCAAATAAAACCTGTAGTTTTCACTGGTTTACAGGCTTACCCTGCAGGTTGTTTACGCTGATAACTCAAACTAAGTATGTAAGGACGACAGTGATTACAGTTAGTTGAAGACAAAAGTTTTTTGAAGTTTTTCAAATTTTCCATCTTTCAACACTCTGTGAGTGATTTTTTTGTAACGGCCGCACCCTGCCAATATTTTTGGAGAGGGAGCTTCCCCGCACCTGAACTGAACTCCCGCAACGAAGTCTACAACAAAGAACCTGATACGAAAATTTCATAACATCATTGCGATTGCTACGCGACTTGCAGATTTCTGAAAATGCTAGCACGGCTGGAGAACTTTAGAACGAATTTATAAAACTGGCTCCCTATTCCAACAAAGAATTGGCTAACTATTATATTTACTTAGTAGATTACTTTAAAAAGGGTTAAAAACTAAATAATCAGCTAAAGTAAAAATTAAAAGTATTTATACAGAAAGTGTAACTTCATTAAAGTGGAATTTTAGTTTTAGACATAGGAGCAGGAGCTTACCTATATTAAATTGTTCAATCTGAGCCTGAACATACACGCCAAGAAGCAAGACAAAAAACGCTATGTCGTGTTCAGCAAGCATGTATTTGGCCAATAAATTATGAATATTGTAATAAAACTAGAGGCTGGCTTCACAGATATGTATCAGGCGTAAGCTGAAAATGTTCAAACAGCCAATTCTTTTTCTATCAGCTCTTTCACCTTTATGATAATAATAGCACGCCTAAATTTGACACTCATTTGAAGTAAGCTTTACTCCAAGATGGAATATAGAAATATTCTCAAAAAAGTGAACCATGCATTATGAATCCAAAAACCAAGTTAGAAGATAAACTCATGTTTTTATCCAGCTTATTATAACTTTATGATTTTTTCATCATCATGCACGCCCCTCCTTTCAGATCTTAGAGTCACTAACCTCCAGCTACCTTAAATTATGTATGACACTTAGTGAAGTATTGGCTGTCCAACAAAGCAGGTAATCAAGCACAATTTTCAACTCAGCTATCCCTTAGTCTAAAGCAAGTCAGTTTTCACCAAGTTTTTGAACAGTGCACTTACCCCTATGAAAACAATTACGCAGGTTTCAAAGCAGAATTTTATTATGACCGACACTGCATTCGTTTTGATAGAAAGTGAATAATATAATTGGCTTACCCTGAGCTTGGGTTGAGACGGGAAATACCATATGAAAGTCTTTTTAAGCGGAGGATTATGTAAGTTTTATACTTACTGGAGAAGAAAGTGATAACAAAATATATAAACAAATGTTCACAAGATAAGAAATCTCAACTCGGTACTGATTTTATAAATTTTGCTTATAGGAGTTACCGTTCGCAAACGCAAAGCTGGTTCTCGACTACCTTCGTACGTCACACACCTATAGCTCAGATTAAGTTTCTTTTCTTATACAAAAACAATGTCCTTGTTATTTTAGTGTAGTCAATTATGATAGGCATAACTGAGCTGCACACTGAAGTTGCCTCAACTAAATTTGGCGGGTTTATGGCATTCCCACGTTTCTGAATAGTAATTGATTTAGCACAAGGTGCCATGCTGCCCACCGGCGTGCGGCGCTTGAGTTCTAAAATGCTACTTCAATTTAGGTATATATATAATTCAGCATAAAAGCATAAAACACAGCCTCGTCAGAATGACATACTCAGTCACTACGTCAGTGCCTAGTGAATTTGAGGTTAAGGAATGATTAGTATGTAATTAATACTTGAAGAGAAATTCTAATAACTAAAGATTTTTATGAAATTCGTTTCCATCAATTCCTAGTGGAGGTCATGCCAGTTGTTATCTGACATGTCCAGGAGGGGAAGTTCTGGGAGGTGAACCTTCGGCCGAAGGCGTCGGAAAACGGAATTTTTCCGGTTTTTTGCCTAAAAAACCGGAAAAATCTGGATTCTGGGGGGTGAGGTCCAGGTCAGAGGGATGAACCCCCCCAACCCCCCCCCCCCCAAGCGCATGAGGTTGTCATAGGGTCGATTCACAAAAACTACTTAAACGACTTAACTTAAACGAAGTGGTTTTTGTGAAACCAATTTCTACTTAAACGACTTAAACTACTTAACGACTTAACTTAAGCCGTAGTCGTAACTGGATGGTAAACGCTGGGATTGCTTAGCAAGCATATATATTTGCATTTGCATATTTCTGGTCGCAACAATCACGTCATTATTAGTAAACGTCATACATGTGCTTGGGGTAGAGATGAGCACGGGCCGGATTTTTCCGGCCCGGCCCGCTCCAACATCTTGCTCGGCCCGGCCCGGCCCGCTCCAAAATCTTGCTCGGCCCGGCCCGGCCCGGCCCGCTGTCAAAACTTTTCGGCCCGGCCCGGCCCGCAAACTAACAAAATTCGGCCCGGCCCGGCCCGCCAAAAGAAAATTTCGAAAATTTAACCAACAATATTATTTCAAAGGCTTTAGTGAATGCTGGAAACGCTAAATTATGCTACGAAATGTTTAATTTTGCTGTAAAACAACCTGAATGAGTAAATGTAATTATGATTTTAGTGATTTGACAACATTTCTTAG
Source organism: Trissonchulus latispiculum (assembly GCA_030248195.1). NCBI lineage: Eukaryota > Metazoa > Nematoda > Enoplea > Enoplida > Ironidae > Trissonchulus > Trissonchulus latispiculum. Next base: position 2,479 of record JASAND010028173.1, on the reverse strand, counting down.
AGTCCAACCGGCCCGTTTCGGCCCGCTCCGGCCCGCTGTTAAAAAATTTCTCGGCCCGGCCCGGCCCGGCCCGCTTACCAATGGATGTCGGCCCGGCCCGGCCCGCGTGCCGGGCCGACGGGCCGAAATGCTCATCTCTAGCTTGGGGTTCAGTTGGGGACGTTCTCCTCAGATCTGGAGCTCACCCCTACAGGAATCCGGATTTTCGGAGGCGTTCGGTTGCTCCACTCATCCTCCCCAATTCCGCTTCATGCACATGCATGGTTAGCGTTCTCTACATCCCTATATCTTCACTACATTGAAAAATATTAGAAAAAACAACTGTTTAACCTGCTAACTTTCAACATTCTTGCCTGGATCGTCCTATTGACTAATAAAGAGAGCAAATGTCATTCTGGCAGAATAAGAAGCGAAAACACTGCAGTTTTGGATTCAACCGATGGAGGACTTTTAGTAAAAAGTTTGTTAAGCTTCTGGTCTGACAAATAAAACGGTGAGAAAAGGAACGGTATTATAACATTTATAATATTCATCATCGTCCCCAAACAATGTCTGAACTCCCAAACAGTTACAGTATCTTCCAATACTAGTGAATGCATATAATCAAAAGTTGCAATCAAAACTTATCCAGGTTTTCTGGAATTCCTGTGGAAATGGTACCTACTGGTTACTGCAGATCTCCAACGTTTAGGTTTGTCTAAGATTTATCAATATTGAAATTGCCTTGATAATAAATTTTTACGATAATTCAGAAATTGCGGTCCCTTTTAAGACTTTTGCGTTTTCTTGATTTGGTTTGGTTATTTGGAAAACTAACTATTTCAGAGAAAAGCCGTTTATTTAAAGCTACCTCGTGCCCTGCTTTAGGCACATGGTAGATTAGATTACATACTTGGCCATGTACTGTTTGTTGCTGTAGTGCTTAGATAGACGATCCCATCCTAATCAGTTATTATCCCTCTAATGGTTTCTGCAAACCTTTTTGCGATTTCTTTAATTTATAAACTAAATCGGCTTCTGAGATTATTTTGCTTTGGATTTTATTTATTATTTTTCATTTATTTACTTCATATTTTATTATTATTCTTTGTTATTTTTGATTTCTCAAAACACGGGCAAGAATATGCAAGCTCCGGCTGGGTGGAAACCCGAATTATTGCAGAAGAATATTTAGGTTGATTTGCTCGAAACCTTTCCATTTCCGTAATTTATTTTCCGAGGTAGGCCAAGTCAATGCAAAAATGCTGTTGGAAGTCAGGCTGGAACACCGCTCCGCTCGAAAACGTTTGACTATTTCTTGTATTTCAAAACCCACAATTGTAATTAAAACAGCACTGAGGCGTAGCAGCTAACATTGAATTCCACGTCGATTTGTTTTTATCATATTTCGTCAAAGTTTTTCGTCAAAGTTCGAAACTATCACAGTTTGTTTATATGAGCTGCTAGTTGCCTTGATTGGTTGAATCAAAGAAACGGAATAAACTGATCGGTCCCGTTCGCTTTTGGACCATACATGTGCTTGGGGGGGGGTGGGGGGGTTCACCCCCCAGACCTGGAGCTCCCCCCCACAGAGGGGTCCCTCACTCACCCCAGAGTCCGGATTTTTCCGGTTTTCTGGCGGACTCCGGCCACCGGTTCCCCCTCCAGAACTTCCCCTCCTGCACATGTCTGTTTTGGACTCCATACGTTAGTTAACAAAAATAATTAAACATGTGTATTTAGCTGTAATTAGTTAAGAATACAAGAATACACTGTTCAACAGTAGCTTGAAATGCCTTGAAATGTCACCACCAGCTGCTGTTTTGCTGTGCAGGATTGTTTTTGAGGACCAATCACTGCATAAATACAATGCAAAATGTATCAAAAAATTAGGAAGGTAGCGCAATTTCGGTACAGTACTTTCTCGTTCTCGTTATCATCAATCAAAGGTTGTTTCGATGTTCGCTTCCTTCTGTCATGTTGAGTTGAAGGCGGGTTTTGTGAAACGTCGAGAATATAGACAAATTCAGCTAAGGCAACTTTGCTTGGGTTAGACTACTGGCGCTGTTACTGGAGACGGTGAGAGGCTCGGTGCAGAACTTTAGGAATTTAAAAAGTCTTACAACTGTGGAAATTTCCTTGTTTGAAAACTATACGAACTTCGGAACAAATATGCAAATTAGAAGTTTGGCATTTTCGTGATATGCAAATTAGTTTTGACAGTATTTAAGGGAGGGAATTTTCGTCATTTCCGGTCACTTTCGATTGAACCCAAAATCATCATCGAAATTGGAGAAGCCGCGCCCAGGATCAAGGTTAGAGGTTGGTTGAAAGCGTTGGGGTAGTTTAATTTAAAATTGTAATTGTACACGGTCATTTTGTGTTTACCTTGTACAAAATTGTTGTCTTTGAAATAAATTCAGTTTGGTTTGACTTTTACTGTTAACTTCAAAATCACACACTCATTACGAATCTAGCAGTCTCTTTCTTCTTTCACCAA
>JASAND010028172.1:0-21456 GCA_030248195.1 Trissonchulus latispiculum | reverse complement strand
CCAAGTCAAACCAAACCTAACCTACCCTGATATAGGGGGCTTCTGTAGAGGGCAGGTCGTCCAGAATAACTGTTACTGTCCATTTGACTGGAGGCGGGGGCCGTACAATAACCACGTTATCGTCTTCAGCCGGCCAGCCAATACTGTAGTCACTCCTAAAAAACCAAAAAATTTAGTGATGATAATTAAATAAATGAAGTCCATAACTTTCAAAAGCTCCTTCCGTCTCACGTTAGCAAACAACGATAGCAAACACAGCTACAACGATAAGCAACTCGAACTCGGAAAATTCGTCCCGAAAAGTACAATAATATTGTTTGAAATATTGAAATATTATAGTGAAATTTCTCGAAACACAAATATCCTATACACAATACAACAGATCTGAAAAACTTTATTTTATTTTTGCAAAGTTCACCTTTTCCGTGACCTTCACAGAACGTAATGCTTTGCGTCAAATTTAGCGAACTTCGCGGAAAAGCTGAACTTTGCGAAAAGTAAAGCTCTTTTAGAACTGTACTGTACCGGGGTTCCAAATAGGTTTCACATGACCTTTAGTACGGACGTAAAGTTGCCTGATAAAATTCCTTCACCAATCAAAGTGACGACAGCTAATTTCTTAAATTCATCAATGTCTTAAATTTCTTACCCAACACAAACACTATCCTCCACGAGGGTGCTTCTATCCATCCTAGGCAGGTGACGGTCAGCCGAATCTTCCACAGGACTAGTATCCTCAGGGGGAACGGGGGTACTGGGGGTGACCTGGATGGGCCTGAGGGGGGCCGGGGGACCCCAGATTTGTGGAACTGGGGGCCAGTTCATAGACTGAGGAATCCTCACGAACTGACAGCTGGTGGTCCAGGGGATCCGGGCCGACCCGGAAACCGGCCGCTTCCACCTCGGAGCGGCGTTGCCAAGCGTCCTCAAAAAAGGACTGATAGAGGGCCACTGAAAAGCAAAAAACAGACAAAATTAAATATAAATTAAGAAATTAATAATTTATACAAACAAGTAAATAAATAAGATATGAAATACTGGCACAGACAGTGTAGTTGGCAATTAATGACGACACTTAAAAAAAAGTAAGTATAGCTTAACCACCCCAAGTTGGAAGTCACTGCTGCTACGTTCAACGTTCAAAATATAAAACCGAGGTAAAAAGTATCTTCCCCACCCAGCTCCTGTTAATTCAAAGGCCCAAAAAAGTCAGCTTTTCATATTCAACAATATGCTCCTTAAATTCTTAAGTTTCCTGGAACAGACGGGTTCTCAACTCAAAAAGATCAATCTTCAAACATTTTAAACCGTTCAACATTAAAAACCACTGGAAGTAAATATGGTAGCGGACAATAGCAAATCTTACATACATTGTGGCTCAGCCGTTCGAGACAGTGTCAGAAATCGGCACCCAGTCGATCGGCAATATCATTGCCTTCCGTGATCAGAGCATTCGTGGCCGAATCGGAAAAGAATTCGGAAACTTCGCCAACAGCAACAATCTGAATCGGAATCGGATCCGGGATCAATGTGGGCCTGAGAATTCAAACGAAAAACGAAAAGTAAGGAAATATGGAAAAAGAAAAAGAAAACTGAGCAGAGTGAAAAGTCAATGAAGGAAATCATAACCGGGTTTCTGTCAATGAAGATCGATCTGCTATTCTGTCAATATGAGGCTGGGCGGGGGCGAAAATAAATAAGTAATCAGAAACATCAAGATAAAATCAGCAAGTTTGATTGAATGTTTGATTCGCGATTTTTCTTCAGTATTTTCAGTAATGTGACCAAACATTCCTTTGGTTCAGAAGCTCACATTCTGCGGCATCTACAAGCAAGTGTTGCGAGATAAATTTAAATTTAAGTTAACGTTAAAGTTAAATACGCATTATTTCTAGCAGTTAAACACATCCAACTTGTACACATTAAACAGAACTGGCAAAATTAGCTCTCTCGCTTAACAGCTAACACACATCCAGTATCTAATCTATAACTGAAATCAAAGTTGCATAAAATAAATCAAAAACTATGCCGCTTTCATTTACTCTAAGTGTGCCGAGTGAGAGCTCGCCGTTTGGTAGAATAGACCAGAATGTAGCCGCCAAAGTAGACATTCTCGGCCAGCCATACAAAGGCGGTATGATAGGCAGTGACGGTAAGCTCTATGCGAATCTTCTGCTCTCGCTGCTGTACAAAGGTGTCCACAATGATTGTCCTAAAGACGGCAAAAATCATCTAAGTATTCGCAAGAGTACATAATACATAAGAGTATGACACTAAACATGGTCTCTGTATTAGGGAAGGGATAGAATTATAAACAGTTCATTATGAAATTTTAAATAACAACTTAGTTATTAAAACCTTGAACCATATCAGGAGACTGTAGAACAAGAAAATTAAATACGTAAATGCTAAGGGACTGGTGACGTGAGCCACATGACGGATGGTACACACATCTCTGACATTTCTAGTGGGGGTGCTGACTTTTTCCTACAAGGGGGGGGGGTAGAGGGGCCCCTCCCGAAATCGACTCCCCCAGGCTTGGGTAGCCCCCCTCCAGGATTCGGGCCTCCCCCCCAGAACTCTAAAGTGCCCGGAAAAATTGGGTTTTAAGGGTAAATTTTGAATTTGAATTTTTCCGGCTTCGCCGGATTTTTAGGCATTTTTAGCTATTTTAAGCTTAAATTTAAGTTAAAAATAGTTAATTTTTTAACTCAGCAGCAAAAATAGCTATTTTTAAGCATTTTCCAAAAAATTTTCGCGCCCCCCCACCCTGAACTCTGGGTCCCCTGGGGTACCACCCCCCCCAGTAATTATTGCCTGGGAAAAATCAAGGGGTTGGGGTTCTCACTCTTTGGCTTAACCCCTCATTTTTTCGTAGCCCCACCACTTTCGCCGCAAATTTGCCCTCAAAAACTTAATTTTTCGACACTTTTGGGAGACCCCCGAAAAAGTGTGGGGGCTTGCCGACAAGTGGGGGAGATTATAGAGAAATATGGAATATAGACTTTATAGATAAGATAGCACATATAAACGTTGACTTTTGAAAGTATAACTAACATGAGTCGCTTGATGCGATCTCTTATTTCTGTATGTATTTTAAGCTTTCTTGCCCCGCCGGATCATGCTGGGAATATTCCATTTCCAGCGGCACGAGATCTTTAATTCCCCGCCGGCTGCTGGACCCACTCGGATACTGTAGGCGAACGTAGCGCGCTTCACCGTTAGGCGACGGCAGAATTTCAGTCACTTTTGCCATAGTCCAAGTATTGCGGGGAGTGGGACCTTTAACGAGATGGATCTGATTGATCACCGGTTTCCAAAATCGAATTCTTGCTTTCTTGTAGCTGCTTCCAATTTCCGGTTCACGAACCTTTCAACGCCATCTCACGTAGTAGCGCCGTTTTCGTAGTTCACCACCGATTCGTGACATCGAAGTCTTGACATCAGCCTGATGGCGCAACTCATCAGAAGTTTCCTGACCAACTGAGTGAAAGCCCAGACTTTCGTGGTCCCAAAATCTTTGAATATCAAATTGCTGGTGTCCCTGTACCAGCAAAATATGGTTAGAGCCTTTACCCTTGGCGTCATCGTACTTTAGGTCTTTGGTTTTGTAGTTGCCAGAGAGGATGACTCCCAAGGGGGTATAGTAGACTGCCATTGATGGACCTACAGGCAATGCTTTGGTTATTGCCTGGGGACCCATAATCTGATGCCAGTAATCCATTCCAAGAAGGATATCAATGTTGACTTCAAGCTTTGTTCGTGGAGGTAGATTTATCGGCTTCAATTTCCTCAGGAAAGCTTCAGTAGAAGAGTTGAAGTCTACCGGATATAAAGGTAATTGTGGGGCCATGTCTTTAATGGAATAGGCGTAGATTTGAAGTTGGAATCCTTTAGTGCCCAAAAGTGTGAGACTGACCACTTCTGCAGAAACCTTCTCCGTAACCTTAGAATTGAACCGTGCGGTCTCCAGTTGAACCATTTTGAGTGGCTTTAGCTTCATTCGAGTTGCGACCTTTCTGTCGATGCAGGTAAATCTTCCTCCGGCATCTAGATACACCTGCACAGTGTGGGTGTCCTGGGAGTTAGGATTCCTGGCAAAGCAAGGGAAGGCTGACATCACAATTCCGTCTTTTTCTCCAGCACTGGCTAAGTGAACCTGAAGAACCTCACTGGACTCGGTAGAATTCACTAGCTCATGTACTGGCTGCTCTTCTGGAGATGAGAGGTGCTGATGGGTTTGGGTTGTGGCAGGCGTTTGGCGTTGGCGGCAAAACGCTGAGTTGTGGGAATTGGTTTTGCAGTAGAAACAGGGCTTCGTTCTTTTGCACAGTTTAGCCATATGACCAGATTGCAGGCATTTAAGGCATACCTTTTTCGATCTTGCGATTTCTACTCTGCCATTCACTTCTGACACAGTAGGGCAAGAATCGCTGTAGTGTTGTGTTTCTTCGCAAAAGATACAGTGACGAATACTTTTTGGAGGTCGACGTTCTTTTGGAGACGTCGTTTGAAGAAATGCAGCCGTTGCTGGCATTTCGGATGATATGTCCAATCCGGCGGTGTTTTTCTTTACTTTCTTCGGTTCTTTGGAATGCCATTTCCATATCTTAGATAGCACTTCCAAAAACACTGTCATCGACCAGTCAGTGATTTCTTGGTCTTTCAGTAGGGCTAGTTGCGAAACATTCTTATACAGGTCGGTGGGTAGCTTCTTTAGCAGCAGCGGGACGTAAGCTTTGAGGGCTGTTGGATCAGCCCCCATCCGATCCAGAGATACAGCGATTGCCCTTGTGTCGTCTATAAATTTCTCCAAATTTGTAAGGTTCTCTTTAACCAGTGGCATGTTGCCAAGGGCTTCCCAACTTGCCATAATTATCTCGTTGGGGCCGCCGTAAGATTTCTTCAAAATGTCGACTGCTTCCGCATATCTATCTCCTTGAAGACCAAGACCCTTGACTTTGTCATAGGCGGTTCCTTTCAGGCATTGCATCAAGTAATCCATCTTCTGCTTGTTGTGTAGGCTAGTTCTGGTATGGATGTTGACTTCAAACGAGTCCCAAAAATTGGGCCACGCTAACTTATCTCCAGAAAAGTTAGGTAATTGTAGTTTTGGTAGCTTACTTGTTGCAACTTGGCCTGACGGGCTGTGGTGGTCGCTACCTCCAATAGGGCGATCTGTAGATACTTGGGCTGGAGCAAGTTGTTGTAGCATCAGGCGCATGGTCTCCATTTCGGCTCTATGGGAAGATTGGATACGGTCAAGATCAGCTTGTCTTTGCTGTTCAAATAGACGCATTTCTGCTTCTCTTCGTCTTTCCTGTTGTTCGAAGAAGGAAAGAAGAGCTTGAACCGTGTCTGATGGAGCGGAGCAGGAGTTGTGGTAGACGGCACGTTACGCAGATCTGCAAGCCGGTGCAGCAGATCGGCATCTGTGGGTGTAGGGGGAGAATTGGGGTTGGAGACTGGTGGGGAAGCAGAGTCTGCGGGAGCGGGATTGGGTGGTGTAGCAGGGGTTGACGTAGGATTCGGAGCTCTTTGAATCTGGAGAATTCCGGGAGCGCAGTGGTAGATGGTTAGGAGGTCAAAATGGGTGAAAGTGCCGTTCATAAGGAGGCACTGTGGCAGAGAAAAAACAGTACAGTCTGAACAGCTCCATGGAAAATCGCTGTTAAGTGTTCTCAAAGCTTCATAGAGTTCATTGCTGAGAGAACCAGGCACTCGGTGGTCTGGGCTTATTCTACGGGGGGGGGCGGGCCCCCCCCCATAAACACCCTTCCCCCCCAAAAATCGTCCCCCCCCCCAAAAATCGCCGCCCCCAAAAAAAGTGGGTGCCCCTTTTGGTACCAACTTTTGCCCTGAAAAAATCGCTCACAAGGCCAAATTTTCAAAAATTTTCCGGCTTCGCCGGAGATTTTTAGTAGATTTTTGCCTATTTCAGCACTAAATCCGCTTATTTTTGGCAATTGCTATAAAAATAGCGCAATTTTTAGCATGTTTTTAAAAAAATTTTGAAAAATTTTCGCCCCCCCCCAAAAAATGACTCGCCCCCCGAGGGCCCCCCCCAAAGAGCCCCCCCCCCCAAGAAAAAATCCCTAGAATAAGCCCAGGTGGTTAATGCAGTGGATGCACCACCACTTAGTGCAGTCATCGCACTGGATTGACTCGGGTATATTGTTCAGGCAAATAGCACAGAGGGACTCATCTGAGGCAGAACCAGAAGTGTCCCCGAGATTAGGCATTGTAACGGTCTGCTACGAAAAGAATATGTAGAGAAATATGGAATATAGACTTTATAGATAAGATAGCACATACAAACGTTGACTTTTGAAAGTATAACTACGCTTGATGCGATCTCTTATTTCTGTATGTATTTTAAGCTTTCTTAACAGAGATGAAAGTGGGGGAGGGCTCCGAAAAGTGGGGGGGAACCGAAAAGTGGGGGGTCCCCCACTTAAAAATGCCAGGTTGTTGTTGTTGTTCATTTCCGGGCTCCATCAGCTTAGAGAAGCTACAAGAGGGCACTTCGGCATCTGCTGGCCCAGCACACGTCTTTGCATAGTCAGGTCCACACATCGGAGAATCCGGAAAGGAAATGATGTGAGGGATTGGACCCAACCGCTCGGTAGCATAATTTGAGGACTCCAGATGCTTCAGTGTTAACCCAGCACAGTCGTGTTCCCGGGAGTTTGGAACCCATTTGCGCCGTTGACCAGACGGATGCCAGGGGACCCTTGTGGGGATCTCCAATTGATGGGGTCCGTGTCAATCGGATTTCCCACGGAGGTGGTTCCAAGCCCCCCAAAATGCCAGGTCATGCCCCTCAATAAGGCTGAGCCTTAGTGACGACAGGCCTGTTTGCCCTGCAAACTATTACCGTTGACTGGCATACATTAACCTAACCTTAAACATATACAAGTAATAAAAATGCTCCTCTGGAGCATGAAAAAGTACTATGGGTGATGGTTATATACACTTTTACAAGTAGAAATACTAATCATAAAGTAGGTACGTGTATGTGTACGCACGTACCGGTCAACAGGCGCCTGTGTATAACCGCCCAGGCTGGGCGGCCACTCCGTTTTAAGACCCTCCAAGACAGCAGTCGAAGGCAACTGGCCGCCGCCGCTCCCAGTGGACGGTGATCGACCCTCGCCCGGGGCCGGCCGACCAGGGCCAGGAGACTGGTGGTTGAGAAAGGAGGATAGAACCAGGTGGGGCGAGAAGTCATCACCGCACATCAGACAAATTAGCAGTCTAGAATGAATGGCAATGAAAATATATGGAAAGCAAAACCGCACACAGGTGGGGGGGGGGCTCAGCAGTCTAGACCCCCTCCCTCCTCTTGAGGATGACAGAAGGAGAAATTTTTTGCTAATCTTATAGCAAAAATAAGTCACTTTTACAAAAACGTTTCGCGCCCTTAGCGCAGTTTCTGAACGAATTAAACAGTCAATGTACGATTTTGGGGCAAAAACGCAAACTTTTTCAACTTCGACTTCTGCGGGGGCTCAGTCTCTCCAGACCACGTTGTGTTTGACTTTGAACTCACCCCCTTTTCAAAATCCTGGATGCGGGCCTGATGGAATGCAAAAATTGCAAACAAAATTGCAACATTTTCTACGGTTTTTAGCATTGCAACTGATTAAATAAGATATCACACAGCACAATACAAGATACTTACGGATGCCTCTTGCAAGTACTGAGGCTAATAATATGTAGAAATTAACTCAATTAAGTTTTTGACTTATTGTTACTGGGAAGGAGGGAGTTCGCCCCCCTCCCAAAACGACCCCCCATGAAACGCCCACATAAATTATAATCTTGTGGGCTAAAAACTTGCCAATTGTTAACATTTTAAACTTAAATTTCAAGACTTTCCTGCTTCGCCGGATTTTTAAGAGAAATATTCACTTTAAACCCCCTAAAATTAGTAAATAATTCTTTAACAAATCTTGGCAGTTTTCAAACAAAAAGAAACAATTCGCAGAAATTTTCAAAAATATCCCTCTCTTCTGGCTGAGCCACCTCCCATCGATGGGGGGGCGACTTTGAGCCACCTCCCACCCACAAATTGTGGCCCAAATTTGCTGAGGAGAGAAGCCCTACCCAATAAACAAGAAATCATTCCATACAAATTTATCCTGAAAAAACGGTAACCGTTACGAAGGTTAGACTTCATAAAACTTTCAGTCTTTAAACATTTTACCCAATTTCAGTCTTTCTGGCTACTAAATCTGCTTAATTTTGAAAAGAATTTTTTGAAAAGAACTTTTGGTCTAACAAAGGAAACCCGGCCATGAACGTAGCTAGTTCAAAAATAAAAAACCTAAATTCACCGAAAGCCCCGGAAAATTTTCCATCTTCCACAGAAAGATCCAGCTTTACCTTAGATCAGGCGCGGCCGGAAATGCGGTCGTGGTGGGCGATAAAAAGCCACCATTTTGCTGCTGCTGCTGCAAACTATTAGCTGTTGTGGATGCAATCCTTTGCAACAATAGACTCAGGGCACGACGTGTCTGTTCCACTGTAAACAGGCCCAGGTCTCCACGAATGTGGGGCGGGGCAGCAGGGCTGCGAGGTTGCGCATGCGCAGATCCGCTGCTGAGACTGTCCTCTGTGGAGCTGGTTGGCATCAGGCCAACAAACGGACAGCGCAGTCTGAAACACAGAGACAGGAATACAAACAAACAAACAAACAAACAAACTATGAAATAAATATTAATTTGTTGGTGCCAAATTAATAATTTTTTAAGTAATAAATTGTTTCACACACCTCCTTCCCATGTACGGATATTTGCACAGTTATGCAGATATTTAACTCTCATGGCACAATGTCTGGGCTGCTTATTCTACACAGATGATTCACACAACTTCCCCTAGAACCCCCCAGAAATCGTAGCGCTTTTACCGGAACTTAGACCAAATTGATAATTAGTGTAAGCAGAAACGCTGACTGTAACTTTTGCGTGCCCTTTTCATAAAACTCGAAAAAAGTGTGTGCAAACTACGCAGCACACTAAAATGCACACAAAAAGCATGGTCAAAATTCTGTGCAAAAACAACAACAACAACAGCAACAGCAGCAGCACCTGTCAGCCAGTTGAACACCCTGCTGCTGCAGGTAGGGCAGATCATCAATGACACTGGGATCACAGGCCAGGAGAATTACCACAGGGAGCACAGCCAGATCGACGGTGAAACTCAGGAGGGTCTTTTCTAAGGCATCCACCAGATATGCCAGGGAGGGCCGGGAGGAGAAGCAGCAGACTAGGCCTAGAAAATAGAGAAAAAGAAAACTAGAAAAGGAATCCTGGAAAGTGCATGCATGCATGCATGCACACACGGAATTTCAAAGTCAAATCTCTGATTTGGATTGCTTGAGATTTGACAAAAAGAAATTGTTTAATTTTCGCTTTAATTAATGGTTAAATTGAAGTTTAATTAATGGTTAGGCCAGTCACTGGGAGTGCAGAGCCTGTACTCACCACAACCTGATAACACAGAGCCTGTCAGCTGTCACACTCTAATCTATTTGTGCACTTTCACAGGTTGAAATTCAAGAGGGTCAATAAAACTAGTAACAAAAATGCCATAACGGTCATTGCTAAAGGGGAGAATAGGGAAATGCTGCTAAAGCGGAAAAATGCCAATAGTTTCGTGCAGATTAATGTCTACTCAGCGCCTAAAATTATTGAAACCAGCTTTTTGGCGCAGAATAGGGAATCTAGCCAGCGCCTAAAATGATTGAAACCAGCTTTTTGGCGCAGAATAGGGAATCTAGCCAGCGCCTAAAATGATTGAAACCAGCTCTTTGCTGCGGAATAGGGAATCCAGTCAGCGCCTAAAATGATTGAAACCAGCTCTTTGGTGCAGAATAGGGAATCTAGTCAGCGCCTAAAGTGATTGAAACCAGCGTCTGGGGTAGAATAGGCTCCTCTCGCCATCCACCCTATTCGCGTGAAGTGCTCAGATAACAATCACAGTGGCGTGAGTATAATACATTGGTTTGAGAAGGCTTATGAGATACGTAACTTGTGAGTCGAAATGATGAAGTAATTCCGCACAAGGAGCTGTCTGCTGAACTGAAGACTGTGATGGTGTCATGTAATGTGACCTCCGCTGTGACTGAAAGAAATGAATACGTATGAAACAGTCGCTATGAAAAAAAATTAGTTAACGCCCCCCTAGATAGTCTACGTACTCCCCCTAGATAGTCTACGTACTGTATGTACATAAACGCATTTGGCTTCGTCAAGTCCACTCAAATTCTCCACCAGGATAGCGTATATAGCACATACAATACATAAACGTGTAAGTATATATTTAACATGATAAATTTTGTTCCACGATAAATTTTGTTCAACCTCCTGAGCAACATGTGCAAACCAAGGTTAGCATAATGCGTAAGTTCATACATTCAGCTGTACGCAAATAATTGTACGACACCTGGCATTGTTTGTGAGTACGCATCATCCCTCTACCTAAGGTAAACTGGTTTTTTCGAACTTCACGAGGAACTGCTGATGCACTTACACGCACTCTTACACACAGCCTAAGTGACACAGGTATCCACGCACATGCCAAGTGCTTATTTGCTAAGTTCATTCTACGAGAAGTCTTCGAGTTCACGCGAATAGGGTGGATGGCGAGAGGCGCCTATTCTACCCCAGACGCTGGTTTCAATCACTTTAGGCGCTAACTAGATTCCCTATTCTGCACCAAAGAGCTGGTTTCATTCATTTTAGGCGCTGACTAGATTCCCTATTCCGCAGCAAAGAGCTGGTTTCAATTATTTTAGGCGCTGACTAGATTCCCTATTCTGCACCAAAAAGCTGGTTTCAATCATTTTAGGCGCTGGCTAGATTCCCTATTCTGCACTAAAAAGCTGGTTTCAATCATTTTACGCGCTGGCTAGATTCCCTATTCTGCGCCAAAAAGCTGGTTTCAATAATTTTAGGCGCTGAGTAGACATTAATCTGCACGAAACTATTGGCATTTTTCCGCTTTAGCAGCATTTCCCTATTCTCCCCTTTAGCAATGACCGTTAAGGCATATTTGTTACTAGTTTCTTGTATTTTTCCGCTGTAGATCACATATATACGTATTGCTTTTCGACTTTAATAAGCAACCGGCATTTTCACGGTTAAGATGTGTGTACCAATGTAGGGGAGGCTAGTGGCGCCGCGTGGGTTAGGATAAAACATAAAAGAAAGGGACGGTTTAATCCTGCAAGTAAGTCATATAATGAAACATCCTAGATATTTACAAAATAAAGTACAAGACTTATATATAAACCTTGAAAATACAGCCATGTATAAATGTTAACAAACACATGATCCAGAGATATGTGATAAAAGAGATCAAAACCAAAATACTTTTATTAGGACCTTTTATGCAAAGTTGTGCCCACAAAAGCGAGTGTTTAACGCAATTTTCTGAATGGCTGACGATGTGCACAAGGGGGGGGGGGGGCAGCGCCGCCGCGTGGGGACACAGAGATTTAAATAGTAGGCTCTTATATGCGAATTTATGAACGCAAATGAGTGTTTAATGCAGTTCTCTGATCGGTTGCCGATATTGGGGGGGGGGGGCAGCGGCGCGCGTGGGAACACAGAGATTTAAATAGCAGGCTCTTATATGCGAATTTGTGAACGCAAATGAGTGTTTAACGCAATTTTCTGAATGGCTGTTGATGTGCGGAAGGGGGGGGGGGGGGTAGCGGCGCCGCGTGGGGACACAGAGATTTAAATAGCAGGCTCTTATATGCGAATTTGTGAACGCAAATGAGTGTTTAATGCAGTTCTCTGATCGGTTGCCGATATTTGGGGGGTGGCAGCGGCGCGCGTGGGGACACAGAGATTGAAATAGCAGGCTCTTATATGCGAATTCGAGAACGCAAATGAGTGTTTAACGCAATTTTCTGAATGGCTGATGATGTGCGGAGGGGGGGGGGTAGCGGCGCCGATGGGGACACAGAGATTAAAATAGCGGGCTCTTATGTGCGAATTTGTGATGTCAAAAATCGATTTTTGACCAGTCCGGACCATGGTCAGGGCGCCACAGGCCGCAGGGGCCACTTTGGAAGGGTCCTCCAATGACAAAAAATTTTCGCCTCACCAAGGGTTTTCATTTGATACCAAACTTGGAAAATTTTCAAAAAATCTACTTTGGACCGGCCCAGACCCTGGTCAGGGCGCCACAGGCCGCTGGAGCCACTTTGGAGGGGTCCTCCAATGACAAAAAGTGTTTGCCTCACCAAGGGCTTTCATTTGATACCAAACTTGGAAATTTTTTTAAAAAAATCGATTTTTGACCAGTCCGGATCCTGGTCAGGGCGCCACAGGCCGCTGGGAACACTATGGAAGGGTCCTCCAATGACAAAAAATGTTCGCCTCACCAAGGGCTTTCATTTGATACCAAACTTGACCACTTTTGGAAAAATCGATTTTTGCCCATTTTGGACGGGTCCGGACCCTGGTCAGGGCGCCACAGGCCGATGGGGCCACTTTGGAGGGGTCCACCAATGACAAAAAATGTTCGCCTCACCAAGGGCTTTCATTTGATACCAAAGTTGGAAATTTTTAAAAAAATCGATTTTTGACCAGTCAGGACCCTGGTCAGGGCGCCACAGGCCGCTGGGGCCACTTTGGAGGGGTCCTCCAATGACAAAAAATGTTCGCCTCACCAAGGGCTTTCATTTGATACCAAACTTGACCACTTTTGGAAAAATCGATTTTTGCCCATTTTGGACGGGTCCGGACCCTGGTCAGGGCGCCACAGGCCGATGGGGCCACTTTGGAGGGGTCCACCAATGACAAAAAATGTTCGCCTCACCAAGGGCTTTCATTTGATACCAAAGTTGGAAATTTTTAAAAAAATCGATTTTTGACCAGTCAGGACCCTGGTCAGGGCGCCACAGGCCGCTGGGGCCACTTTGGAGGGGTCCTCCAATGACAAAAAATGTTCGCCTCACCAAGGGCTTTCATTTGATACCAAACTCGGCCACTTTTGGAAAAATCGATTTTTGGCCATTTTGGACCGGTCCGGACCCTGGTCAGGGCGCCACAGGCCGTTGGGGCCACTTTGGAGGGGTCCACCAATGACAAAAAAGTTCGCCTCACCAAGGGCTTTCATTTGATACCAAAGTTGGAAATTTTTTAAAAAATCGATTTTTGACCAGTCCGGACCCTGGTCAGGGCGCCACAGGCCGCTGGGGCCATTTTGGAGGGGTCCTCCAATGACAAAAAATGTTCGCCTCACCAAGGGCTTTCAACTGATATTAAACTTGGAAAATTTCCAAAAAATCAATTTTCGACCAATTTTGCACCTGCTCGGGGCACCACAGGCCGACGGGTCGACTTTGGAGGGGTCCTCCAATGACAAAAAATGTTCGCCTCGGGCTTTCATTTAATACCAAACTCGGCCACTTTTGGGAAAATCGATTTTTGGCCATTTTGGACCGGTCTGGACCCTGGTCAGGGCGCCACAGGCCGATGGGTCCACTTTGCAGGGGTCCTCCAATGACAAAAAATGTTTGCCTCACCAAGGGCTTTCATTTGACGCCAAACTCGGCCACTTTTGGAAAAATCAATTTTTGGCCATTTTGGACAGGTCTGGACCCTGGTCAGGGCGCCACAGGCCGATGGGTCCACTTTGGATGGGTCCTCCAATGACAAAAAATGTTCGCCACACCAAGGGCTTTCATTTGATACCAAACTCGGCCACGTTTTGAAAAATCGATTTTTGGCCATTTTGGGCACGGTCCACGGTCCGGACCCCTGGCCAGGGCGCCACAGGTGTCCGGGGAAACCTACTACAGCTTATGGCGTAGTCCTCCCGCACCCCACCCCAAATGGAAAATATGAAAGACCTGCACACTGTGGAACTTTCTGTATAAGAGGCCAAAGTTGGAGTTGCGTCACGGTTGGGCCCAGCACCATCAGGGTGCCCCCCAGCCACATGGAAAGGTGCTGGAGCAAAACTAATGGGCCTTTTAGATTCACCATATAGGGGTTCCTATTCGAATACGAAACCTCAGCCCAGCAGCTCTTATGTATAGGGCTGCCTACTCCGTAGGCCCAGACCCCCCGCCCCCCATTTTACACGTTAACTAGTGACCACTGGCCAGGGCGTCACAGGAGGTCTAGCAGTAAAACCTCGCTTCGGTCACATGTTCACCTTAGGACAATACCAAATATCAAATATGAGCACCTGCCTTTGAGCCTTGCTCTCTGTAGGCTGGCTAATAAATTTTCGGACTGTTTTTTTCCGGGGGGAGGGTCAAAAATCGCAAAATGCTAGGAGTACACAGACCTATGGGGGGGGGTCCTAGCGCGGAAAAAAGTCGCCCTGAAATGGGGGGATTCTATCCACAAAAATAGCAAAAGTTTATAGAAACTTTTTGTCCTCCGTCCTCTAGGGTGGGGGGGGGGAAATGGAGAGAACAGGCGAGAGGACACAGTACCTAATTTGCATATCTCAAGATCCACCCGGCCGATTTGGCTGAAATTTTCACAGCATGTACCCCTGCCCACAGGCTCTTCACACAGCAAGTTTCAGCCCGATCGGTCCACTCCTCCGTGAGTTATTAAAGAAACACGAATCCAATAAGCCGCAAACGCCTTAAATTTCCCTATTCTAGGTAGTGCGCTAACGCGCACTACCTGATTGGTACCGTGTTTGCTCATTATCAACTGTAACTGAAATCAATGTACATTCACACCTACCGTGGGGTATGAAATGAGGTGTTCTAAAGGCATACTGTGGGAGGCTCACATCACCATCAATAATTCGATAGTCCAAAAAATAAGTGACATCATCACAGATAATTTCATCCTTGGGATATTCTGCCTAAACAAACATCAAATCACAAACAGGTTTAGGTATGTTAGTATGTTGTATGCTATTATGTAAAGTGTGTTTAGCTCAGCAGTATAACATTTGCCATAATTCTAATTCATTACGTATTTTAGACTGTCCAATCTACGCTAATGGCCAACTAAAAAAGCAAATTTCGCAAAAAGCAACCATTGCAATATGAAAAGTTGAAATTAGGATTGAAAGTTCTAAAGAAACATGTCGAATTCGAGCTGACTGATTTGCGCAGCCTTGGATTCTAACTACCCAGCAACCATCCGGATAGTTAGACTTCCAGTTTGATAATGCTATTTTCAACCTTTCGGAGTTCACGTGAACAGCTGATATTTCACATTTCATTGAACAGTTGTAGAGCTTTAACAGCACTCGCAGACACAGTGATCGAAACGGAAAAAGAGAAAACGTTTTAAATTTTAATTTTAATTAAATTTTAATTTTAAACTTAAATTTAAAGGACAAAAAGGAAACTGGTTAATAGTGTGCTAACTAACTCGTATATGCCTAGAAAGACTGTCGGGAAGTCCAGGACTGCCCAGCAGGATCACATTGATCTGAGAGTCGGTCGGCTTGTCCAGAAGCCACCCGAGGGAGGAGGATACACCGGAATGAGAGTGCTGAGAAAGGGCACTGCTAAAATGACACAAAGACATAAAATCAAAAATCCTTAAAATTAGAAAGCTAAGCTAGGGAATCGCTACTGTAAATCATAGAAAGCTGGATTTTACTGCTCTCTCCTCACAGCTCGCTGACTTTCTTCTCCAGCACACCGGAGGCTTTCCAAACTCACTATAAAATCACCTTATCAGATTTTATGTATCAACTGCTCAACAATGTCAAACTATTTTCCGTCAGCTCTCGAGAACAGCTTCCACAAATCCACTACGTATGTCATTTTGAAGCTGTCATACTCTTATCTAAAATTACGTACTCTTGTCTGGCACCTGTATACAGCAAGTCTTATGGATAGCTAAGAAGCCACCGTTTTAGGCACAGGACTTTTGCACCAACCACAGACATAACATGTAGGCACACTGGCACTGCATAAAATACGTACCTGGTATGCCTATAGTTGGCGAGAAGGGTCTCAACCAACTGGTCAATACAGCGTGGGCTGGCCGGGCAGTGCTGACGCAGCGGATAGGCAATGAAGCCCACAAACTGACAGATCATGCTGTCACGTGCCTGATGCAGCCGGTTCAGTTGACGATACCTGCAGTGGTAGGCAAGCGGTGATAGAAAAGTTACGACAAAAATACAATGTATAATTGTTTGTATACACAGACAGAAATCCAGAAAGCCAAATTAAACAAGTTACATAAGCGTGAACAGGGAACAATGAAAATGGGGTTTCTTCTGAAGGCAGTTAAACATTAGTAATTCTATTTGAACAAATCAACGCAAGCAATTATCAGATCAACGCTCAAAAAATGAAGAAAATAGCTCCCCCCCGGGTCACTTTTAATCCAAAAAACATTAAAATTTTTCAAAATTATTAAAATTATTATTATCAATTATTATTATTATTATTTATTAATTATTATTAATTATCATTATCATCAATTAAATAATTATTATCAATTATTATTATTTATCAAAATTTTATTATTATTATTATTATTTCAACATAAAATTTGACACAAATCCCTACTCAACCACCCAACCTCACCTGGCATCCTCCTGCAGTTTATCATGCAGATCCACCAGGTCCTGTTCGGAGAGCCCAAGCAGAGCCTGGGCCGAAGGGCTGGACCCACTGAGAAGGCGAGGGGCCCCGGCCCCAGCCCCACCGGCCAGGGTAAGGGCTCCACCCGCGCTCCCCGGGAGTACACTGGAAGCAGCCTGCCCCAGGGGGTAGTAGGATGAGGTAGTGGCGGTGCTGGAGGAGTGAAGACGTAAATGAGAATGGGAATGGTGGTGCGCGGCGGCGCCAGAGCCGGCCCCAAACAGGACCCGACTCACAAACTCTTCCACCAGTTCCTGCAGAAGCTCCAGAAAGTCCTGACGAGACTGTCGAATCAGAGTACGCTGGAAAACGGAAAGGAAAAGAAAAACTAACAAGGAAACTGGAATAGAGAAAATGTTGAAAAACGGCTACAGTGTAATGCTAGTCTATTTGTAGACTTCCGGTACATATATACTTTCAATCTGACCACAATCGGGACGGTTTCTGCCCCATTTTTTAGTTTCTTGACGTTTGGTTTAGATTAGGGCGCAAGTCAAAAAGATAAGCTTTGCCCACAGAAAGTTAAATTTAAAGACACTAATTTCCTGCGCAATCAGAAAAATTTCAGTTTTCTTCATGATATAATACCCATACCCACGAGTTAGCAGTTTGTTTGTTTGTTTGTTTGTTTGTTTTTGTTTACCTGATGCTGATCATAAATAGCCTGAATATCCGAATCACATAAAGCTTCATAAGCTTCCTTGCCCATGAGAAAGATTCTGACGTCAGCCAAAGGCTTACCCGGTGTCACCTGACTACACGATTCCAGCAACTGGGCAAAGTCAGCCTGCAGTCTGAAATAAGTAACATCAAAACAATAAAAACCAAAAAATTGTTAATTTCATTTCAATGATAGATCAGCTTAACCTGCGTCGACATTTGCCTAACGTTTTGTTGAATCATCTTTGCAGTACAAGTAGTGTCCTTTCTCGACAACGCAATAAATTTTGGAAGAAGGAGGAATTTAACAAAATGGATGGCGGCGACAAGAAAATTAATGATTCTAGTAAAATCCCTGATGGGATTTGCTCCTCTATTAAAAATTTGGCAACCGGGGTTCAGGCGCGACGTACTAAAAACTCAAAGAATTTGCTCAATCTAGCCGTCGTAGACAGGGTTTTTTTGCGTCCAGATGTGCGTCTGGACGCAAAGTTTCTTATCCGGACGCAATGAAATTTTAACGGGACGCAAGCTAGACGCAACATTATTTCGGGAGAAAATTCACTTTTGTAAGAGTAAAAACTTTAAATGTTTCCAGTACCAATTTTTCCGTTTTTTTCCAAAAATTTCTTCGGGTCCTGGGGGCTCTGCCCCCAGACCCCCGGTGTTTCCCACTTTGTCATGGAATGCCAAGGTGCAAGGTCATGCCTCAATGTTACTCAATGTTATTTGTTAAGTTGTTGCCCACCTGCATCCATATCAGATCTTTTCGAACTCATAAATTTCACTTCAATAAATATATAGATCTTACTTGATGCATAATCGTGAACATTTATATTGTTCTCATTCAACACGTCAGACAGGATCAAGATTGTAGTAAAGTAAAACCCCGAAAATAACAAATTTGTAACTGTAGCAGGAGCAGAATATCCAAATTTTTTGATTCTTCTAAAAAACGTTTTTCGCAAAAAAACACAAATTTCAATTTGAATCATATAATGCAAGGCTACCATTTTTGTAAAATTTTCAAATACAAAAGGCCTATGTACCCGCATTTTACGATGAATTTATTGTAACTACTAACTAGCGTTAATAGTAAAATGGGGAATCATTTCAAGAAGCAGTACTTCTCATGGTTTTGAAAATGGAATTTATATGATATTTACTACCTTTCTTCTTAGTGATATTAATTTAATAACTATTTCATTAATTTTTAATACCGTAGTTAGTTTATCTATAACATTGAACATCGGAATAATGTATGCCAATAAAATCGAGAATTACTCACGAAATGCGTTAAATGCTACAGACGCTAAACTAATCTTTTTAAACATTTCCATTACGGATTTAATCAGTAATTGCAAAAAATCTCCAACTTCTGGGGGGCTCCACCCCCCAGACCCCCCGCTGCTCACTTCCAATGCTGTTTTCTGGGATCAGTAGTTCTCAGAGTTTTCGATACTGAATGTATGTTTGATATTTACTACCTTTTTCTCAATGCTATTCCTAAACATTTCATTAATTTTTAATACTTTAATTAGTTTAAGTATATATTATAACATTGAAATATCGAATGTGTGTCAATAATATTGAAAATTACTCAAGGTTTTGCGTTAGATGCAACAAGACACAGGTGCCAAATAAAATCTTTTTAAACATTTCCATTACGGATTATTCTGGAATTGCAAAAAATTCTTCAACTTCTGGGGGACTCTGCCCCCCAGACCCCCGCCGTATACATTGGCCGCATCTCTATTTTATAGGCACCCTTGTAATCGTACATTTTAAGCATCATCAACTTTCAAAATGTGTAAATAGTGTTACACTTTAGGAATTATCAAAATTTTTAAAAATAAAACAATTTTTTGCACAGAAAACACGATAAAACAAAAATTCTACCTGGACGCAAAATTTCTTAACCGGACGCAACTTAAACTTAGCGGGACGCAAGGTTGACGCAAATCCGAAAACCAAAAAAAACCCTGGTCGTAGACTACCCACCCCAACAGCCGCCCCGCTCTCCCAAAAGACAGAAACCGAAATATCGAAAAAATTCCAAAATACAAAAAGACTTGGGGAAAAACAGCCGCGGATTCTAAAATTAAATATCAAATGGGAAAACAGAGATGCCAAAACCTACCGCTGACGGCGATGTTCAGCCTCCACATTACTGACATAGGCACGAAAAACAGTTTCAGCCTCCGGCAGATCTAGGACCTCCGGTGGAACCAGGTAGGTGGGAGAAGGAGCCCCCCTAGAAGACTGACCCCCTGCGGAGGGGTCCCCCAGGGTCGTGGTGCCAGGGGGAGAGATTAGGACACCGCCCCCGCCCCCCGGGTCGGGGGGCCATTCGTTAACTGAGCGTTCCAGGAGCCCGGGTTCCTGAAAATAGTGACCGAAGGCCGGCAGTGATTCCAGATGATCACGTATCGAATCCCAGGACCTGAAAGACAACGAAAGTATTGTCAGCAAACTAAAACAAAAAACACATACAAACAATATGTATGTAAGCAAATGTAGGCAAATACTTAAACAAAAAGGTAAACCTGTACGTATACATGTAGAAATAGCAAAATTTTTGAAAAAATTTGGCATAAATTCCATCCTGGCAGTTACAACAGCACAATTATCATTTTCCAAACAAAATTTAAAACAAAATCATCACTCATCACTACTTACGCCTCCGCAAGCGGGCCAACCTGTGGCACCAGGCTGGCAAACACTTCCGGCAGTCGCTGGAGCTGAGTCTGCAGTCGCCGTTGAACGTAGCGCTGACGCAGCTCCGTCTGATGCTGAGCAAAGAGGCGTCGAGCCTGCCCGAGGCCAAACAGTTCCCTGTAGTGCTGAAAGTCTGAGTCAGCCTGAACATGCCTGGAAAATTGGGTCCAACTAGTCCGATGGTCATGGACCAGGGCTCGGACCTTCTGCTGATAGGCCGTCCGGGCCACCTCCATCACTTCCTGGCGTGCCCGGGCCGCCTCGACGTAGGGCAGAACGCGGGGCTTGCCCGGGGCCCGTTGCCTGTCAATCATGTGCGCCAGCAGCAGAAAGCCAGCCTCCACATTGACGTTGCCGTGGGCGGAGCTTTCAATCAGGGGAAGACTGGCTCCGCCCAGTTCACGCCGATTGGCTGCCAGCCGTTCCGCCTCGCGAACCAGTCTGTCCTGGCGATCATCATTTTTCGTGGTCACCAGGAGGACTGGACGCTTCAGCCGGCACAGGCTGGCCAGCAGCTGGGTGACAAAGTCGTGCTGCGGCTGCGAGGATCGACGAGCGCTGACGTCATAGACGCAGATGAAACCGTCCACAAGCACTCGACCGCTGTCAGGCAGTGGGCGCTCCTCAAAGTCGTGCTCCATGCCTGGAAGAAAGTAACAAAAACAACAATGAAAACACACATATATAATACAATAACATCAACAACAGCACAAAATCAGCTTTAACAATATGTATGTCCGACTAATAAAATTCGACTGGTCAGAAGACATGGTAAAAAATTTACAGTCTACTGTACTACTTTACCGCATATATAGTAGGGCCCTACGTAGTTTCCAAAAAAGTAATTTATCTGGCCAGAAGCGAGGCAGAAGGGGAAGGTCACCCCTCGCGTATAAAAATCTTCCCTAGCACTATACAGAACCTCTCACAGTGCATAAAAATCGGTGACATTTACCGTACAGAATAAAGTAGCTAGAGCTCAGTAGAAAAAGTAAATAGAGCTATTGCATTATATACTGTAAAGGCTACAAAGAAAAAACAAAAGAAGTTCAATTTAACATTTAATAAAATCTAAGCTACATAGTTGAAAAAATAACACAACAAAAGGCACATATAATACATAAATATACAACCGTTCGTATAAATGCTTACCTAACTGTTCTTTACAAATGTACATCAGTTTATCGGGAGACTGGAATTTACTGCTCAGGCAGCGTTTGGCATAGGGTTCCTTGGCGTTGCCACGCATCGGCTGAAAGCTTTCATCGTCCAAAAACTCTGTCTGTTCCAGAATCCGAAAACAGAGTTCACCGCCACTGGCCGAAGAATTATCGGACAGAAGGAGCCGGTCGCCCCAGTAGAGCCAATGGTCATTGTTGATCACACGTCCACAGAAATCTGCCTGAAACAACAAACAAAAACAAAATAATATAAAATTTTTTGCTAAAATGCTAATACAAACCGATTAAAGTACT